>JAJOOO010002679.1:0-21092 GCA_029582685.1 Solanum piurae
ATAAGATCATAGTATATCCATCATTAATTTATATTTATATAACGATAAAATATAATTATAATAAAATAAGAAATATTTTCATTTTTAATTTTTTCTTGGATTGAAGTAAGATAAACATTTGCTAATTTAAAAAATATTATTAGAAATAGAATATGTTGAAAAGAAAATAAATAATATATTTATTTGAATTTTTTTTACCTAAAATAACAGTAAGGGCATTTTTGGACCAAGTATTGACGGAAAGGACATTTTGGACCAAACTACAAACGGATGGCATTTTTGTTCCTTTCGCATAGTTTAAGGGCATTTTTGACCATTTTCCCTAATAAAAAAAATAAAAAAATTGTTGGGTAGTGATTCCCATAATAGTTTGTTACTTTTTGGTCATCATAGCAATATGTAGGAAATTTATGAGTATAGGTCTGGGGTAGAATCTACCTATTTATGAGAATCTTGAATTTGAACAAAAAATGGGGAAGAATCATTGCACCCTTATGTGCTAACTACTGTTTGTCCATTATGTTTGGTCTTCTCTAGTTGTAGTAATATATACTGTTACTGCTACTATAGTGTTAGCACGATTAATTGTACTAACATATATAAATAAAGAATAATTTGTATTTAAAAAAGTGAAGATTGCTCTAATATATATTTTTATTATTTTTTAATTTTTTAATTTTTATTTTTTTTAAAAAAGAAAATGGATATTCCGATTATTAAGGGACAAGGTATTACCAACATGGATTGTGGTGCACTGGTGGGAGTGCTTCACCCTTAACCAAAGGTCTCGGGTTCGAGCCCTGGGTATGGAGAAAATCATGTTGGGAGCGCCACCCCCGAATGGGCCTTGCAGAGCGCGATCCGGATTTAGTCGCAGCTCCAATGTGGGCTCCGGACACCAGGTGGAAAATCAAAAAAATAAAATAAAGGAACAAGGTATTCCTCAGTAGACTCACTAAATAGAGAGGTTTCAATATTGTCAAGAATGGGCCTTATTGGAGAAAGAAAGAGAAAGTTTACGTTGTTAAATTAGTTCTTGAACCTAAGTCATATCCTAAAAATGTCATTGGGAGGCCTCAAACCAAATTCAAAGGTGGAGGCGCAGAGTCATCTTAGGGATAAGGGTTCATTCGAACCTATTTAGATGGAAAATTGTATTATTTATACATGGTAGAAATTATTTTTGAACTTCCTTCGGCTAGGCCTAGTGTATATGTTTACTTCATGATATTTTGAACCATCTTAATGAAAATTCTAATTTCTTCACTGGTCGGATATGAACATTTTTTATTCTATCTCGATCCGAGCCTACACCCTGGACGTCCGGCACTCGAGAACCACTTCTGGTCCTCAAGCGAACCCTCATCCTGGCTGACTACAAGCAAAAGACTAACTCAAGCATACAAAGCTTATAACTGAATAAAAATTGATAAAACTCAAATACAAAGCTTTAAGTCAAATCAAAAACTCTGAATAAAATAATATAGTCAACTCGCCACAAAATAGGCAACTTAAGTCTTTATAACATTTAACCAGATAAATGAAACATACTTCTCAAACATAATACATGTATATGCATCATGAAACGATGCAGGCCAAATATCTCAGTACGTGGTATGTACGAGCATGTAAGGGGAATTCTAAAGCATAGACATAAGCTTGAACTTGATAAAAGGAAACATACTTACCTCTTCTCAACTCACTCAACTCAGCCTCAAATCAACTCAAATCAAAGAAACATAGTTCAACTCAACTCAGAGAAAATAGGGCTCAACTCAATGATAAAACACTCGACTCTGATTACTCAAACTCTGGATACTCAACTCAATATAAAGCAACAATAAGAGATGCAATAATGGAAAGCTTTTAAAACAGTAGAAATCAACTCAATGTATTTACGAATACAATATACTCAGTTTGTATGCAAGGATACAAAATAAACTCTGTTTGTATATGAAAATACAAAATAAACTCTGTGTATATAAAAATACAAAATAAACTCTGTGTATATAAAAATACAAAATATCTCTGTGGGAGTTTCTCTAACTGACAACCATCACTATGAGCTATGTGATGATATAGCGTCTCGCCCACGCTACATAACTGTCCTATACTTTGTCAGGGTATAAGACCTATCAACTTAGTGGATCCACTAGTCTATACTAAAAAGCATTAAAGAATCATCTAATAAGTATGACCTTTTCTACCCACATTGGCTACATGGTTTATGGGGGCTGTGAGTTGTATGAACTCTTCCCCATATCGGTGCTCAATACTACTCCCAAAATATACTAGCTCATATGTTTAGAAACATAACTCTTTCTGTGTTTTGAGATTATTACTCAAAAATCTTTCTCTTAAAAGAGATGGTACTCAAACTGCTTAAAACTCTTTTGGAAATCTCAGTTTCCTCTCGTTTTAAATGAGAAAAAATTTCCTCTTGAGAATACTTAGTTCCCATAGATCATTTTAAAGAAAATGAACTCAACTCTACTCTTTCTCAAAACATTTCAAAAATCATATTATAATTTGATCGTTGATGACTCGGGAAGTCATACTGCATAAACATTGATGGTATATCTAGATACCATACTGCTCATACATTGATGGCATACTCGATTGTCATACTAATCGTGTTTAGAAAACTCTTTTCTCAAAACTCATCTTTACTTTCTCAAAACTCAGTTTAAGAACTCAAGTGTTGGCTTTAAAAAGCTTTTAAAAATTTATAACTCAAATAATAGGGTTCATGTGGAATTATGAACATGAATGACTCAACTCATGGATCTGAATAGAAATAAAGAACCTCAGAAGTCAAGACTCAATGATACTACTTATCTCTAGATTGCTCGACCCATAGGGTTCATGCGGATTTATGGGCATGAACTACTCAACTCAAATACTTCTTGGGTAATGTGCAATAGTCCCATGATTAACAATATAATCTCAAAATATTAAGGGTTAGGAACTCAATACTCAAGACTTAGAACTTGAAGATACTACTCCTCTCAAAGATACTCAACTTATAGAGTTCATGCGGAATTTACAGGCATGAACGACTTGACTCAAGGGTCTACATAACAATATAGAACTCATGTATACGACTCTTCTCATTCTCATACTTACTTCCTCAAAACTCAGTTTAAAACTGAAGTGTTGGTTTTGAAAAACTTCTTAAGATTTATAACTCAAAATAGGGTTCATGCTAAATTATAGACGTGGACGATTCAATTCAAGGTTTTCAATAATCATATAGAAACTCAATAATTAGGAATATAATTTTTAAAAGAAACATGAACTCAAGAACTCAAAATCAACTTATCTCAAGAATACTCAAATCTAGGGAAAGTATCCTAGATTACTTTTTTACATATCTGAAAGTAGATGTAGGGCGTAAGGAAGAACTAGTCCAACATTATGATAGCCTTACATACTTGAAAAAAATAAGGTTCTTGAAGAATCTTGAAGAAGAACTTGATTAAAAACCTTGAAACCCTAGCTTGAAGGTAAACGATCAAGAAAACCTTTCTTGAGATTCTTGAATTAGTTTCTTGAAATCTCTATGGCCAAGAATTATGATGTAACGATCTGATTCCGTCGTTAGGAAAAAACAAATGGAGTAAGAATTGAGGTCAGAAAACTTTTGAGTAGTAACTTGAAAATTCCCAACCTAGTCCAGATTTGGACGAAATCGGAGTCAATGAGGTCTAGGGAAGTCTGATAATGAATGAGAGATCTAATTATGAATTTGATTACATGAGTAGATAGCTAAGACGTTAAGAAACCCGTACGACTTTACAGAATTGAATTTGGGTGAGTAGAACTCCCGAAACTGATCTTAGCGTGAACGGGTATTTTCTGAGTGTCATGGGATGAAGGTGTGTGGTGAAATGAGAGTATTGGAATTATTAAAATTGTTCACTGTTACGTGCAAGCCGGTATAGCGGAATTTGTGCCGCCAGGGTGGGGCCGTTGTGGCGGGTTGGGTCCTGCTGTGGTTAAAGGTAAGGTTTTCACTCCCAAAATCCGTATTTCAATCCGTAAAACATAGTTTCTTGGGTAATTATCATTGAGGAAAGATTTTGATCTGAAGTTAATGGTGGAAAAAGTCAATATTTGGGTATTGGGATCTTGGGTTGGCCTAGGGTTGAAAATGTTTATTATAATTTGGGTAATTAGGCCTCGTTTGTTGATCCTTGCATTAATTATATACTCCCTCCGTCCCATTTTATGTGGCAACATTTGACCGGGCATGGAGTTTAAGAAATAAATAAAGACATTGAAATATTTACCATATTGCCCTTTAAAAATTAGACTCACATTTCTCTCTCCTCATAAATGTATTGGAGTATTATCTTTAAAATTAAGTGGGACCAACAAGGATAAAAGATGAATTGTATCTTTAAATACTTACCATATAAGGAAATGTGATATTCTTTTTGGGACTGACCAAAAAGGAAATGATGCCAAATAAAATGGGATGGAGAGAGTATTTTTAGACCACGAACAAGCGAGAATAATCCGAAAAGGAAGATTCAAGTGACTTAGGGAATTCAAGCTTGGATTTGAGGTAGGTGATAGTTGTGATTTCATGTTGGTGTGATATATGTTTGTAATTGCTTATTATAATGCATGTATGTATGCAAATGTTGCATTATTGATCACCCTATCGTAAATGAGAATAATTGAACAATGTATGCCATGAATCACCTCTTGTTGTATGATTGTGAGAATATACATTGTGATTGTGATTGTGGTTTGTTGAATGGATCGGTTGCCACGTTCCGGCATAAACATGGGATCGGTTGCCACGTTCCAGCATAAGTATGGGATCGGTTACCACGTTTCGGCATATATATGGGATCAGTTGCCATGTTTCAGCATAAACATTGGATCGGATACCACATTTCGGTATGCTAACAGTTTGGGCGTGGGTTCTATGAGATGACCATTGAATTGGGTTCCGTGAGAGGACCATTGAATTGTGTTGTGTATCTACTTGTGATGATTACGTTCATATCTAATGATGATTGATATTGAAAGATTGTATGTTGCTCTAAATTGATAATCAGTATGTATTATTAAGAACGTGTGATGCTACATAAATCCTGAAAAGATGACTAATATTGTATATGTTCGGTATATGGATGTTTTATAATATTGTGGTTACTTGCATGCGTTTCACTTACTGGGATAGCCGTGTGATCCTACCAGTACACCGTGATTGTGTACTGATACTGCACTTGCTTGTTCTTTGTTGAGTACAAGGCATCTTCATGGGGCTATTTATAGACTTCAGCTAAGTGACTATTGAGCGTGACCGGATTTAAGGGTGAGCCAGTTCTTTCTGGCTGCTATGGATCTCTATTGTTTAAGTCTATTCTTTTTGGACTCAGACTATTTGTTTAAGGTGTTTGTTTACTTTCGGGGTTGTGCCCCTTGTTCTTAGACTTGTCGTTAGTAGAGTTTTGGTACAATGATGTAACGACCGGGTTCCGTCGTTATAGAAAATCCAACGAGGAAAATTTTTTAGTCGAAAAACTTTTTCGTAGTAACTTGGAATTTCCCAACCTAGTCCAGATTTAGAGGAAATCAGAGTCGTTAAGGTGTAGGGAAATTTGGTAACAATTGGATGATTTATTTATGATTTTGATTACACAAGTAGTTAGATAAGTCGTTAAGTAACCCCTACGACTTTACGAAATTGAATTCGGGTGAGTAGAACTCCCGGAATCAATCTTAGCGTGAACGGTATTTTCTGAGCGTATTTCTACCGCCAGGGCGGGGATGCTGTAGCGAGGTGAGGGCCGTTGTGGCGGGTTCAACACGACTTAAGGTCGTAAATAAACCCAAAACGACTTTATTCTGCACTTTGCAACTTTGAGAGCTAGAAGACAACCACATACGAGTTCTTGACCATTTTTCGCCATTCTTGAGGTTAAAGGTAAGCTTTTAACTCTTCGAATTCATTTTTCGATCCGTAGAACGTAATAGAATGGGTAATTATCGATGGGGGAGGGTTTTGAATTGGAAACCATGATGGAAAAAGCCATATTTTAGATACTTGGGATCATGGGTATGATCTAGGGCTCATAGAATTGTTAGCGTTTCGGGTAATTAGTGATTGCTTATTGATTCTCGTGTTCTTATGATTGTTTTTAGACCAAGAATAAGCGGAACGAATCTAGAAAGGGAAGGATCAAGTTTCCTAAGGTTTCAAGCTTGTTTCGAGGTAGGTGATGGTTGTGATTCTATGATTGTGTGATGTATGTTTGTTCTTGCTTCATTATGATACATGTATGTATATGAATGCTGCATCGTTGATCATACTTTTTGTAAATGAGATAGATGAATGATAGTTACCATCAAATCATGACTTAGTTGTATGATCTTGAGAATATACTTGTGATTGTGGTGTGTTCAATGGATCGGTTGCCACATTTCAGCATAACTAACTTGGATCGGTTTCCACTTTCCGACATAATTATGGGATCGGTTTTCACGTTCCGGCATAATCATTGGATCGGGTGCCAAGTTCCGGTATTTTAACTGTTTAGGGTTGGGTTCCATGAGAGGACCAATGACTTGTCATAATTGTGTATCTTGAGAAATGTGAAGTTGTTCGTTGTTCATAAATGTTGATAATATTGTATATGTTCGATACATGCATGTGATTATAATGTTGTATTGACTTGCTTATGTTACACTTAGTAGGATAGCCGCGTGATCATACCAGTACACTGTGATTGTGTACTGATACTGCCCTTGCTCTTTCTTTGTTGAGTACAGGGCATCTTCAAGCGGCTATTAACATACTTCGCTTAGAAGATAAGTGATCATCGTTCGAATTTAAGGGTGAGTCAATTCTTCCAGGCTTCCATAAGTTCTCCTTTCGTTTATGTCCACATTTTGGACTTAGACCTTTCTAGTTGATTATTAGTTGTTAGTTGCAGTTGTAACCCTTCTTGTTTAGACTTTGGTTCACTGTTAGATGTTTTGGTACATTGACTTTCAGGTTCTAGGTTATTTCTTCTGCATTTGTTTAGTTCGTTGTTAGATCTTTTTGAAGTTTATGGGAACTTCAGATTTAGCTATTATTTCTATTTTCGTATCCTTAAATGTTTTAGTTTGGTTTAGTTGCTTTGTTGGGTGTAGTAGTGGTTCTTCCACCGGAGGGTTAGTGTGGGTGCCAATCACGACGGTCTGGATCATGACAAAGTTGATATCAGAGCCTAGGTTCGTTGATCTCGATGTACCAAAACGACTCTAGTAGAGTCTTACAGAACGGTACGGAGACGCCTTTACTTTTCTTCGAGAGGCTATAGGACTTTAGGAAATCCTCTGTTTTCTCTTGTCTCCTTTCGTGCTATGACTTGATTCCAATTAGTATCTGGAGATTCAAATTGGTATCTAACCTCCTTCACTCTTCTGTCCACAAATAGTTAATACTAGATTCAATGGTGTCAGGCCTGTAGCTCCCGTCAATGCTCCAGCTAGGAATCTGAAGAGAGAGGTCACAGTCGAGGCAAAGGTAGAGGAATAGTTAGGGGTAGAGGCCGTGAAAGAGTAGCATCTGCTGGGAATGGAGCTCCTGTTGAGAATGCTCATGTGAATTAGAACCCTCATGCACATAATGAAGAGATAGTAGAGAATGTTGATGTTGAGAATGTGGGACAAGAAGAAGAGATGCAGGCTGAGACTACTAATGTTCCTCTTATAAACTTAATATTAGCTCGACAGATCATGTCATTCTTGAAAGGGTTGGTTAGTCCTGGAGTGCTTCCTTCTATTCCAGAAACTCAAGCTCCCGCTAATCCCTCTGTTGCTAGCACTACGCCCAAGACTGGTGGAACGGGAGGTAACGATGCTTTCTTCGTCCTTTATTGGGTTATGTTATGACTGGTAATGAGCATGAAATGTTGACTAAGTTTTTGAAACTAAAGTCTCATGTGTTTCTTGGTTCTGATAATGATGATGATTATGAGTTTATCTTAGATTGCTATGAGAGGCTTCATAAGTTGTGAATTGTCCATTAGCATGGGGTTGAGTTTGTGTCCTTTCAACTTTAAGGTGATGCTAAGCAGTGGTTGAATGCTTATATGGAATGTAGATCTTGAACTTTATCTCCACTTACTTGGACCCAGTTTCATGCTCTGTTTTTGGAAAAATATGTAACTAGAACTTTGAGGGATCGCAAGAAGGATGGGTTCATGGATTTGGAGCAAGGTGGTATGACTATGGCTGCTTATGAGGCCAAGTTCCATGTTTTGTCTAGATACGCTACTTAATTGGTGACTACTGAGGAAGAGAGAATCCGGTTATTTATTAGAGGACTAAATTCTGAGTTGCTAGTATTATCTGTTCATATGACTTCTGCAGGGTGGAGCTTCAATGATGTAACATAATATGTTAAGAAAGTGGAGGGAGTGAGGCGAGATAGTCAGGCTAAGGCATTGGTAAAAAGAGCCAACAACTCGGGTAACTTTCAAGGTTCTTACTCCAGGGTGTTCGGAAGGCCAACGCTTGCAACCAAGAAAATTCAGTCTGATATGCCCGCCTCTACAGGTAACTACTCAGGAACTCTATCTCATAAATTGATTCAGGATAGCCAGGGAGTCGCACCTTCAGTGGGCAACAAACCATCTTTTTATAGTACATGTTACAACTGTGGAGAGCCTGGGCATATGAGGAGAGATTGTCCATACCCACGTGTGTTAGATTCTGCGCAGTAGCAGTCTAGAGAAGTGGTACCCGCGGGGAATGATAATAATGGTAGAGGACGTCCACAAGGTGGGCGAGGAGGTAATCAGCGAGGCTGTGGAGGTAGAGGAAATGGTAATGCAGGCAGGGGTAATGTGCAACCAGGCAGGGAAGTGGCTCGTCAAGATGATAGGGCTCAGTGTTATGCTTTTCTGGGCAAGAATGAGGCAGAGGCGTCTAACGCGGTGATCACATGTACTATTCTTGTTTTTGACCGGATGGATAATGTGTTATTTGATCCAGGTTCTACTTATTCATATGTATCCGTGAGATTTGACTCAAAGTTTGATATGATTTGTGATATACTTGATGCCCCTATCCATGTTTCTACCCAAGTTGGAGAGTCAGTCATAGTCACTATGTCTATCGTGCTTGTCCTATTTTGTTTATGAGTTTTTAGACCTGGGTTGATTTGGTGATCTTGGATATGACTGATTTTGATATAATCTTAGGCATGAATTGGTTGTCTCCATATTATGTTGTGCTTAATTGTAATCTAAGTCTATATATAACTCTAGAAATCCTGGGAAGGGAAAAATTAGAGTGGGAAGGGATGTACAAGCCTAAGCAAGCTAAGATCATATCCTTCATTCGGGCTAGAAAATTGGTAGAGCAAGATTGTTTGGCTTATTTGGCTCATGTTAGGGATGTTGAGGTTGAGACTCCCTCTATTGAGTCTATTCCTGTGGTATCAAAATTTAGAGAAGTGTTTCCTAATGACTTGCCTGGTATGCCTCCGGATAGAGATATAGATTTTTGCATTGATTTAGAGCCAGGTACGCGCCCCATTTATATCCCTCCATATCGTATGGCTCCAGCAGAATTGAGAGAGCTTAAGGCTCAAATTCAAGAGCTTCTTGATAAGGGATTTATTCTTCCTAGTTCTTCCCCATGGGGTGCCCCAGTTTTGTTTGTTAAGAAAAAGGATGGTAGTATGAGAATGTGTATAGATTACCGGCAATTGAATAGGGTCACTATTCGAAACAAGTACCATTTGCCTCGAATAGATGATTTTTTGACCAATTGCAAGGGGCATCGATTTTCTCTAAGATTGATCTAAGGTCTGGCTACCATCAGTTGAAAATTAGGCCTGAGGATGTGCCCAAGACGAAGTTTAGAACCTGCTATGGGCACTATGAGTTTTTGGTTTAACTAATGCGCCTGCAGCTTTTATGAGTTTAATGAATGGGTTGTTCAAGCCATTTCTTGATTCTTTCGTCATAGTCTTTATTGATGATATTTTTGTCTATTCGAAAAGTGAGAAAGAACATGCCAACCATCTTCATATTATTTTGGGTGTTCTTTGGAAGCAAAAGTTATTTGTGAAAGTTTTTAAGTGTGAATTTTGGTTGACTTATGTGGCATTTTTAGGACATGTAGTTTCAAAAGAAGGGGTAATGGTAGATCCTCAAAAGATTGAGGCGGTTGAGAATTGGGTTCGGCCTAGCTCTATGACGGAAGTTAGGAGTTTTGTAGGGCTCGCTAGCTACTATCGTCGATTTGTGAAGAACTTTGCTTCTATTGCCACTCACTTGACAAATTTGACCAAAAAGGAGATACCATTTGAATGGACTGAAAAATGTGATGAGAGCTTCCAAAAGCTCAAGACTCTTTTAACCACTGCACCTATTCTAGCATTGTCGATTGAAGGTAAGAATTTTATTGTTTATTGTGATGCTTCACATTATGGTTTGGGTGCTGTGTTGATGCATGATAAGAATGTTATAGCTTATGCATTGCATTAATTGAAAGTGCATGAGAGGAATTACCCAACACATGATTTGGAGTTGGCAGCAGTAGTGTTTGCTCTTAAAATCTGGTGACATTATCTGTATAGTGTTAAGTGTGAGGTATTTACTGATCATCGTAGTTTACATCATGTGTTTACTCAAAAGGATCTGAATTTAAGACAGAGAAGGTGGATGGAGTTACTCAAGGATTATGATGTGACCATTCAATACCATCCGGGCAAGGCTAATGTGGTGTCAAACACTTTGAGTCGAAAGATGGTAAGTATGTGTAGTTTAGTTTGCTTGAGTGTGACTAAGCGACCTTTGGCTGAGGAAATTCAGACCTTGAAGTATAAATTCATGCAATTGTGCATCTCAGAAAGATGTGGGTGTTAGCTAGCGTTGAAGTGAGGGCCACCATTCATTGAGGAGATCAAGGCCAAGCAATTTGAAGATTAAAATTTGGAGGAGCTTAGAAAGAAAACTGAGATTGGTAAGGCACAAAAGACCACTCTTGATGCAGAAGGCATGCTCAGTTTTAAAGAAAGAATTTGTGTTCCTCGACACTACAAGAAAATGCACTTAAAGCTACAAAATACATTATAGCTAAATCTGAAATTTTCCGTGGCTAAACGCTTTAGCCATAAAATATTTTTTCGTAGCATCCGTGGCAAGATCTAAGGTGGCTAAAAGTTAGCTACAGACTTTACATGATATGTGGCTAAGGACTAATACTTATAGCTACTAAAATATTGTGGTGTAGCTATAATAGTAAAAAGTTCTTGCTACAGAAGATATACTTATAGCAAATATGTTTACTCTTTTGCCACAATTTATTAAATCTATAGCAATTTTTATATTGTAGAGACAATATATTCTATTGTGGCAAATGTCTTGATTTATTTGCTATGAAAACTTAAAATTTGTGGCTATTTTATATTTTTAATCTTGTGGCAATGATACTTGTATTTAGCTACAAATTAGAAATTTATAGCTATAAAATTAAAGTATTTTCTACAAATATTCTTTCACAAAGCTAAGAATTCAAACTTTTGCCATGACATACAAAAATTGTAGCTAATTTTAAAAAAAAATCTATGAAAAGTGAAAATGTATTGTCCTATTTTTGATAATTACATACAGATTTAGTCATAACTACAAAAATCATTGCTACAAATTGAAGAATATTATCATAAACATTATTAATCACAAGAATTTTTATAATGTAGCTAAAATTAGATCTCAATAATTTTATTACATTTTTGAGATTCTAAAATAATTCTCAAGTTACATACAGTTGCATTTTACAATTTTGAGAATAGTCATAATATAGAATTCTGATAAGACATCATCTTGTTTGAGTCCAAAGTAGCATAGTCTTCTCCTATCTCTCCTTTAATCTTCAATTGCACCTTAGCTTGACCAACATCAATCCCAATTTGTCATTTATATGCTCTTATTCCATAAATATGCCTATCAATAATGGTAAATATTTTAGCACTAAAAAAATAACGATTTAGAATTTCAATGAGAAAAAAATATATGTTTATGTTAATAAAAATTTGCAAACATGTTTAGCAAATAAAAAATAAAAAAACAAAACACAAAGTAAGCAAACTCGTAACTTTTAAACTTCTTAAAACCTGTAGATATAGATCTCAAATTTATTTTACATTAATAAAAATATACAATCCATTATAATACCCATTGATTCAAGCTATGAAAACAATCTCTTGCAAAAATATAGAATATAATTGTGTATGAAAAATTATTTATGGTTCAATCTTTTCTTGAACCTTTAAATAACAGAAAATTTAGGATATACAATTGAGTAAAACAAAAACAAAAAACTCATATCGTAAAAACTTATCTCATCTACTTGGAGAATGCCAAGTAAAACCTACAAAAAAAAAATAATTAACAAACTATTAGAAATAAAAATTGAACAAAAGACTTGGATAAAAAAGGGTGAGGGGAAGGGCAGCCAAGAAGGATATGGGAAATGATACGTATGTTTTTGTTAATTGGGTTTTAAAATATTGGGGGGAACTTTTGATCTTTTGCAATTTTTAATTTTTGGGGGAAGATTTTTGGGATCTAAATGAGGAAGGGGGAGGGGGAAGGTACGGTGGGAGAGTTATTTTAGGTTAATATTTATGTTTTACTTTTATAGTTATTATCTCTAATTATTATATGTATAATGATTTTTGCTTCTTTTAAAATTAACAATTGTTATACATAATAACAAAGAAAATTATCTCATGAAAATAACAATAATTAATAATATTAACAACAATAAAAACAAATATATACTTTACTTTAAGTTAATGGGAAAGGTCAATTATTTATATGAATAAATATTATTCTAAAATATATATATTCTTTGGTCCTTTATTAGTTTTGTTATCTATTCTCCTTTTCAAAATAAATTTTAAATTTATACTTCTTATGTCGCATATTAGTTGTCCAATAATAACTAGTAAAATCTCCTAAGTGAGGTCTAAGAAGAATAGAGTGTACCCAGACGTTACCACTATCTCGTGGAGGTAGAGAGACCATCGACTCATATTAGTTGTTCATATTCATAAAAATATTTGTCCCAAATTACTTGTCAATTTATGAAATCAAGATAAAATTAATTACATTTTTTTTAATTTCCCTTACAACTAATTCTTTTCTCTTCAAATTTCATAGTACTATACTGAGTATTTAATATTATTTTATATTGTTTTTATTTTATATGAATTTAAAATGATATATGCATTAGAACATCAAGTTAAAAATAGAATATTTTAAAATAAAATAAAAATGTCAAAATCGGAAAATATATTTAATCTATTTATATAGAATTGAAGAAGCAAAACAATATTGTGATGGGAAGTGCAATTACCATATAATTCAAGTTTGAAAATTATTTTAAGATGAAATTTTCAAAATAAAATAAGAAACTCAACTCAATTTTTTTATATCAACCATGTGAATTCAATTTCAAGTCAAATTGTTCAACTATAGTGAAACTATACTTCCATATTGGTTGGTTATTCCAATTTAAAATTTAATGGAGATGTGAATTTTGGATTGTAGTTTTATAGTTTTAATTGAAAATACAAAAATTATATGGATTAGGAAGTTAAGATTATAATAAGAAATTCAAAAATTTAAAAGATTGTCAATAACAGAAAATTAAAAAAAGAATTGAATGTCAATATCACTTCTTCGTATATTAATTAATACTCGTATACGTGCTCGCGCGTTGCACAGTTAATTGATAAATGTAATTATAAATATTAATTTATTAATAGTTTAAAATTTCTACTTATTATAAGATAATATTGTAAAGTTTATTTGAGAATGTTAACATTTAACATCTTGATGTATTATAATAGAATATTTATGTTCCATAAATCAATATATAAGCTTAGTTCATTAGTTAAATTTAAAAATAATAATCTTATATCATTATTTAATTTATCTAAAATGATAAATAATATCACTCTATACATATTATCTTCTTGTCAAAATAATAAAAATATAAGAAAATTTAATAGTTAGATTTAAATAAAATATAATTTTTTCGTTTTTACTTTTTTTATTAAAAAAAATGATTTTTTAAAAACAAAATAATTGAGAAATTTTGTCGTGCAAACATGTGACATTTTTTACTTCTATTATATATAGATAGATTCAATAAACAATTCATTTATATATCCATATTCCAGAATAATTCAGATTGCATATTTCAATAAAGATGACATTATTTAATGATCTGTAAATTGATTATACATATTTTTTTATAAAAAAAAAAGTACAATTACATCAAATTAATTAGACATAACTTCTATTTATTAATTTATTTTTTGTATAACTTCTATTTATTTAAATTATACTTAAAATTAAAAAATTAAGATCTTGTTAAATTGAATTGATAGAATGATTAACATCTTTAATTAAGCTAGCTCGATAAATGTATTGTTCGATAGAAGAGGCCCGAGTCGTATAACATGAATTCTCAACACAAGATAAAGCACCTCAAGGCTTACGTTTCACCTTGTATCAAATAATACGTATCACCTCAATTTTACACACATGGATATATCATTTTGCCATGACAAATAATTATAACCATTAAGTTAATTATTGCAACAATTTTGTGCTACTCGAAACATAATATTTATTAAGTTATAATATTTTATTTTAAATTACTTCTCATGGATAAAAGGTGACTATTGCTTCAACAAGTTTCAACATGATCATGAAAAAATATACTAATAATTAACTGTAAAATTTTATTATAGCAAGAAATTTATGATTATATTTTTAATATGTCATAACCTTTGTAACTTGAAAAAAAACATTTAGCCTCAAATTTTTGTTCAAATAATTTTTTGTGGCTGAAAGGTAATTATTACTATGATAAATTTAAATTTGTGGCAATAATTATTTATCAGCTACGAAATTTTATTATATAAGAAAATCTATGGCTATTTCGTTTAATTATTGCCACAATATTTTATAACTTAAAGCTAAATTATTTATTTAGCTACAAATATTTCTTCAAATAAGTTATTATGGCTAAAAGGTTATTATTACCACGGTAAATTTAAATTTGTGGCAAAAAATTGTAATTAGTTACGAAATTTTTCGGTAGCAAAAATTCTATGGCTATTTCATTTATCTATTGTCACATCTTTTTATAACTTGAACCAAAATTATTTATTTTGCTACGATATTTTATTTCAAATAACTTATTATGGTTAAAGAGTTACTATTGTTACAATTATTTTTATTACGTAGCAACAAAGTTATAAGTAGCTACAACATTTTATTGTGGCAATAAAATTGTAGCTATTTAGATAATTATTGCCATTATTGTTAGCAATTATAGCAAATACAAGGATTTAGCTTTGTCAACTTAATATTCGCGGCTCAGTAATTTGACAAATTTTTAGATAGCCACGAATTTTATTTTTTTATGGCTATTATTAGATAACAACTACAATTTTCAAATTTATAGCTTAGATTTCGTAGCAATAGGTATACTTTCTTGTAGTGCGAGTTGATGATTTGATTCAGAAAGTGTTGGTAGAATCTCATGGTTCGCGATATTCTATTCATTCGGGTGTGACAAAAATGTACTGAGACTTGAAGAGAATTTATTGGTGGCCGGACATGAAGAGGGATATAGCATAGTTTGTGGCTAAGTGTCAAAATTTCCAACAAGTGAAGTATGAACACCAAAGACCTGCAGGTTTGCTTCAAAGAATGTCAATTCTGGAATGAAAGTGGGAAATAATAGTCATGAATTTTGTGGTTGGTCTTCCTAAGACTTTGAGAAAGTTTGATTATATTTGGGTAGTGGTTGATAGATTGACTAAGTCAGTCCATTTTATTACGGTAAGAATAGATTATAATACTGAACAATTGGCTAAGGTGTATGTGAAAGAGATATTGATGTTGTATAAGATGCCACTCTCTATCATCTCAGACCGTGGTACCCAATTCACATCCAAGTTTTGGAGGAAATTACATGATGAATTGGTCACACAACTCACTTTTAGTACAACCTTTCATCCACAGACAGACAGGCAGCCAGAGATGACTATTCAAGTGTTAGAAGACATGTTGAGGGAATGTGTGATTGACTTTGAAGGGGATTGGGATAAATTTGTGTGAGTTCTCTTACAATAATAGTTATCATTCCAACATAGATATGACACCATTTGAGGCACTTTATGGGAGGGGATGTAGATCACCCATAGGTTGGTTCGAGGCTGAAAATGTGAAACCGTTGGAGTCTAAATTTGGACGAAATTGGAGTCGTTAAGGTGTAGGGAAATCTGGTAACAATCGGGTGATCTATTTATGATTTTAATTACATGGGTAGTTAGATAAGTCGTTAAAGAACCCGTACAACTTTACGAAATTAAATTCGGGAGAATAAAACTCCCGAAATCGATCTTATCGTGAACGGTATTTTTTTAGCGTCGTTGGTTAAAGGTTTTTTGTGAAATGGGGATCTTGGAATTATTAAAATAGCTCACTATTTTGTGCAAGCTGCTGGAGCGGCATTTCTACCGCAAGGCGGGGTCGTTGTGGCTGGTTCGACGCGACTTAAGGTCGTAAATAAACCCCAAAATGACTTTATTCTACACATTTTGACTTTGAGAGCTAGGAGACGACCCCATACGAGTTCTTGACCATTTTTCACCATTCTTGAGGCTAAAGGTAAGATTTTAACTCCCCGAATCCGTTTTTCGATCCGTAGACCGTAATAGAATGGGTAATTATCGATGGGAGAGGGTTTTGAATTGGAAACAATGATGGAAAAAGCCCTATTTTGGATAATTGAGATCATGGGTATGATCTAGGGTTCATAGAATTGTTAGCGTTTCGAGTAATTAGTGATTGTTTATTGATTCTCGTGTTATTATAATTGTTTGTAGACCAAGAACAAGTGGAACAAATCCGGAAAGGGAATGATCAAGTTTCCTAGGGTTTCAAGCTTGTTTCGAGGTAGGTGATGGTTGTGATGTATGTTTGTTCTTGCTTCATTATGATACATGTATGTATATGAATGTTGCATTATTGATCATACTTATTGTAAATGAGATAGATGAATGATGGTTACCATGAAATCATGACTTAGTTGTATGATCTTGAGGATATACTTGTGATTGTGATTGTGGTGTGTTCAATGGATCGGTTGCTACGTTCCGGCATAACTAACTTGGATCGGTTGCCACATTCCGGCATAATTATGGGATCGGTTGCCACGTTTCGGCAAAATTATGGGATCGATTACCACGTTCCGGCATAATCATTGGATCGGGTACCACGTTTCGATATGCTAAATGTTTGGGTTTGGGTTCCATGAGAGGACCAATGACATGTCATATTTGTATATCTTGAGAAATGTGAAGTTGTTTCGTTATTCATAAATGTTGATAATATTGTATATGTTCGATATATGCATGTGATTATAATGTTGTATTGACTTACTTATGTTGCACTTAGTGGGATAGCTGTGTGATCCTACCAGTACATTGTGGTTGTGTATTGATACTGCACTTGCTCTTTCTTTGTTGAGTACAGGACATCTTCAAGCGGCTATTGACAGACCTCGCTTAAAAGATCAGTGATCATCGTTCGAATTCAAGGGTGAATCAGTTCTTACAGGCTGCCATGAGTTCTCCTTTCGTCTATGTCCACATTTCGGACTTAGACTTTTCTAGTTGATTATTAGTTATTAGTTGGGGTTGTAATCCTTCTTGTTTAGACTTTGGTTCATTGTTAAATGTCTTAGTACATTGACTTTCAGGTTCTAGGTTATTTCTTTTGTATTTGTTTAGTTCATTGTTAGATCTTTTGGAAGTTTATGAGAACTTCAGTTTTAGCTATTATTCCTATTTTCGTATCCTTAAATGTTTTAGTTTGGTTTAGTTGCTTTGTTGGGTGTAGTGGTGGTTCTCCCATCGGAGGGTTAGTATGGGTGCCAATCACGATGGTATGAGTCGTGACAAATGAATTTCAGGTTCTGGGGGTTTTTCTTCCGCATTAGTTTGGTTAGTTGTTTGTTAAAACCTTGGAGTTTATGGAGACTCCATTTTTATAGTCATTTAAACGTGCTTCCGTATCTTTAAATGCCTTAGTTTTCATAAAATTTGTTTGTTTGGGTTGTAATAATGGTTCTCCCACCGGAGGGTTTGTGTGGGTGCCAATCACGACGGAAAGTATCCTAGATTACTCTTTTACTGATCTGAAAGTAGATGTAGGGCGTGAGAACGAACTAGTCCAACACTATGATAGCCTTACATACTTGAAAAAAATAAGGTTCTTGAAGAATCTTGAAGAAGAACTTGATTAAAAACCTTGAAACCCTAGCTTGAAGGTAAACGATCAATAAAACCTTTCTTGAGATTCTTGAATTAGTTTCTTGAAATCTCTATGGACAAGAATTATGATTTTCATTAATGATTCGTAATTGTATGGAGGAATTTGAGTTGAAAAAAATGGAACTCTTGGAGAAATACTTACCTTGAAAAAGAATCTTGAAAAAGATTGGAAGAATCTTAAATAGAGTCTTCTACTTTGATTTTTCCGTAGGGTTTTGTCCTCAGGTTTGAGAGAGAAGAGAATGATGGATTAAAAGATGAAAATCTTATTGTTTTGAGCCTTTTATTAGTCAAGAAATTCGTTTAGAATTTTCTTGGATGTAAAAAACAAAAACAACCCTTTTTAATGTTTTCCCGTCAGCTAATATAGGTTACTAAAATAGTCACAATTTTTTACTCGGAAATTGGATTGACGCAAAATTGGTGGCATTGGAAAGTAGATTCAAATACCTTTAATTTAATAGGTTATGTCTCATGTAACTCTTTATATTCTAAGAGATATTGTCGTTTGAAGTTGACCCAAGTAATATCTTACATCAAAACTTAATCGATAAGGAAACTTCAAGAACTAAGAACTCATCAAAAAATTAAATTGCTCAATATTTATGGATAGATTCGCAAAAGAAACTCATGATTGGCGTGTGGGTGAACGAACCCAACACTATGGAAGCTTACATACCTCTTAGGGATTAAACCCATGGCGAAAATCCGCAACAAAACTCAAAAACCTCGACGAATTCATCTTCTCCTATTTTGTCCTCTTTTCTCTTCTTTTCTATTCTTGAACTCTCAACTAAATTCCTAGGCGTATATTAGGATTATAAAACTGAATCTAATAGTATTAGACCCTTAAAACCTTACTAAAAATGAATTAAATCTGATTGGGTAGGGAAAAGACCAAAATACCCCTTACTATTTTCGGGTAACTTTCCTTAACTTGATTGCCTGACTTCAAAAGGGCATATCTCACTCATCCGACCTCAAAACTTAGCAAACTCGGTGGCGCTGGAAAGATAATTCAAAGACCTTTTATTATCTATTTTTTAGCCCACCTAACTCATCATGTACTAAGAGTTATGATCGTTTGAAGTTGACCCAAAACTCATAACTTAAGCATAACTTGCAAAATTTTAGATTTTGCTATTTCCCATTTAGTTCTTTTTGGAACTCAAGGTGCTACATCTAGTGACCTTAGCACTTAAGAAATTTTACATTCCTCGATAAAATTCTACTCACAACGAAGGATGATTCGAGTCTTAGCTCAAAAAATTTCGGGGGTTACATATTCGTTGTTCCACTTTCCGGTCCGTTGTGTACACATTTTTATATTTATATTGGGGGTATTTCTACCCTCCACATTTGTCCAATTTCTTGAGAGCCTATTTCGGGTCTAATTACAATATCATGTTAAATTATGTCTTGAGTTTAACTCAAACCACAAAAGCAAATTTAAAAGAAAAAATTGTTTCAAAACCTTTTAAGGAACCAAAATTCCATTTAGGCTCAAGTCTCAACTAGTAATTAAGGAATGAATCTGGACGTAAATATTGAGAGATACAAAAATCTTGGAGAAGTTCAAAGGGCAAAGGGCAAGAGATTTTAGAGAGAACTCCATAGCAACATATTTTATCATCTTATTTATGTATATAGAAAAAAAATTCAAAATTACGAATCAAGCATAAAAGTCTGATTCCCGATCTCCTCAAATCCATTTAACCGACACATTCCTTTCATAATTTATACACGTATAATATATTAGTTATATGGATTTCTAAATCATTAAGCTTGTATTAATTTTATACATGAACAATCTTACTTCCAACAAGCTACCAAACATAGTAGGGGTCGAAATTCGGTATAATTTGCTCTAGATACATTGTAACACTGGATACATACACATACTTTTATCTAGTATGTATCGAGCGTGATTCGCATGTATCTAAGATACATAGACAAATCTACTCGCCTCACTCTTGTTCTCGCTCGCCTCGCTCCTTATTTTAATATATATGTGTGTGTGTACAAACAATATGTATCTAGGTGTATTTGACTTGAAATCTAGTATATATGAAATTATTAATTAGTTATATAAAATGTAATTATTTCAAGCTACAGATAATTAGTAAATATGATATAAATATTTGCATGATTAAGTAGTTTTTATAGAAGGCGAGTATACCGAATTCTTATCCGGCCGATATTGGTGAACAAAATTCACTGTTCTTTATTTTTGTTCTACAAGTATATACGGCTAGTTTTTATATAATATATTAATTATGTGAAGAGTTGCAGAGAAAACAGAAATGGTGAATGTATCTAGATAGGAGATGCAGTAAGGTTCATGGGAGAAAGTAGAATGAACCTTCTTATTATCAATAAAAGCATCTAATCTATTAAGTTCTAATACATCACTATTTATAGAAGAGTAGCTAAGAATAACTAACTCTGACACTATAGTAACTAACTCTAGCTAATCTGTTACATAAAGAATACTTAAGCTTAAACTAGAAACAACTGGACTCTATTAGTTGTACATAATTTCACACCCCTCCTCAAGCTGATGGTTGAAAGAGGTTCTTCAACCCAAGCTTGGACATTAAGTAATCATGCGATAGCTTCCCTAAGCTCTTGGTAAGTAAGTCAGCCAGCTGTTCCTTGGTGGATACATGATGTGTTTGAATTAAGTTCTGCATAATCTTCTCCCTCACAA
>JAJOOO010002680.1:0-50860 GCA_029582685.1 Solanum piurae
ATCCATCTACGGATCAACAGTACGGTCCGTAGATCCATATACGGACCGTCAATGGCCACCGTGGTTCCACACTTGGTCAGATTTCCCTGATTTGCCTCCATGACTTGGCTGCTGATCTACGACCACCATCTACGGAGCGTCAATGGACCTACGGTCAGTAGATCACCTCCGTAGATGCCCTTTTCTGCATTTATTTCAGTTGTCTCTTTAATTCCGCGCCTGAACATCTTTCCTGCAAAATATGATAAAAACACATAAAAAATCAATACGAAAAGGCCCTAGACACACACAACTTGTAAGTGAAATGTATTAGAAATACCGTAAACTCACGGTATATCAGCTTTATTGCCCTGATTTCCACTACCTTGTTGGTTCTTAGGACACTCTTTCATGAAATAACCCTCTTGTCCACACTTGAAACAACCTGGCTGGCCATCACGACACTAACCCGGGTGAGTTCTAGCACACTTAGCACATGCAGGAGCCCAGTTACCTCCTTGTGGCACACTACCTTGAGACTGTGTAGGTCTAGCTCTGAAGTGTTTATTTCTTCCATTAACCGGTCTGGAATTAGGTTTAGTTATATCACAAGCTCATGTTTCTACGATCTTAATTTGTATTTACTTGAATGATACTATAAATCTTCATGAAAGTGCTTATTTTTTTATAATTGAACAAAAGCAAGTTTGAATGGGTATGTGATCGACACTCGCGCAAGTTTTAAAAAGTGGTAAGCGCAAGGACAGGTTAATTCAGAAAGGGGAAGAAGAGCTCAAACAAGGTTTAAAAATCCCCTCCCCAAAGTATGGTTTGTAGAAAGCCTTTCGGGAATTCTGGCTATTATACTCACCTTTGTTTCTGGGTGCAGGTGCACTAGTAGACGATGGAGCAGGTCTCTTTTGCTTTTGCTGAAAGGACGAACGGTTCACATTACTTTTCTGCTGCCCGAACCCATTCCCTGTCTTAGCTTTCTTATTTCTGAATTCCTCCCTATCCCTCAGCTTCTCTTCCTCAACCTGCTGCACATAGACCATCAACCTTGCTATATCCATGTCCTCAATTAGCATCGCTGTCCTGACCTCCTTGCTTGATAAGCGGGACAACCTAGCAATAAACAGACTCATTCTACTCCTCACATCAGTAACCATCTATGGATAATAACGAGATAGTTAGGTGAAATTCAGCTCATACTCATGAACACTCAAGGAATCCTGCTTAAGGGTAAGAAATTCTCATACCTTACCCTCTTTCAGTTCTCGGGGAACGAAACGCCCCAAGAAGGCCTCACCAAAACAAGCCCAACTTGCAGGTGGTGTATCCTCAGCTCTACCCTCCTTCCACTGGTCAAACCAAGTCCTAGCAACATTCTTCAGTTGATATGCAGCTAGTTCAACTCATTCAGTATCGGCAACATGCATAACCTCGAATACCTTCTCCAGCTCCTCTATAAAGTTCCCTAGATCCTCAGTAGTGCTCGAACCCGTGAAACTTGGAGGATTCATCCTCAAGGACTCTCGGATTCTCAAAGTATCAGTCACTTCCTGTCTATCTCTTCTTTGTTTCCCAACCTGGTTAGTCACAGCTTGGCTCAACATCCGGATAGCCTAACGGAACTCAGCATTGGTAACCTCTCCTTGTGGTTGCACTTCAGGTGCATTAGGTACTCCTTGCTCCTCAACATTACGCCTAGTAGGACCACTTCTGACAGCTCTTTATGAAGGCATGATTATCTAAAAACACGTGCAAGCATGAATTAGAAGAAATATTTTAGATATCAAACTCTAACGCACGAAATGAGTGTGAAAGAAGTGAGAAATTTTCCTAAGTGTCGCAGTCTCCTAATTATAGATGTGGTGAATTTCACACCGATAACTAGGACTCTACTGACATGACTTCATAGACTCCCTAGGACTCTTGAACACTATGCCCTGATACCGAGTTTATCACAGCCTAAGCCTACACCCCGGACGTGGCTAACACTAGAGAACCATTGTTAGCCCCAAGCGAACCCTTGTCTTGGCTTACTTACTCAGCGGAAGACTTAAAACACAAGAAGTATAACTCATGCAGTAACTTATGAAATAATAACTTAGCCAAAATGGCAACTCAAGTTTTAAACGTATACAACTTAAACGAATAAGAGTAAAAAACTATAGCTATTTGTCTAACTATCTATGAAGCCTATAAAACAAAGAGGGATGTCGGGACAAGACCCCCCGATCATCCTAACAATGAAATACTGAAAGCAAAATAAAAGGAGTCCTCCGGAATGCAAAGAGGCTCATCAACTGACTCTGAGTGCTCAAGACACTGGGTGATGATCCGAGTTACATGCATCTGCATCATAAAACGATGCAGGACAACTGGCATCAGTACATTGAATGTACGAGTATGCGAGTTGGAAGGCAAAACATAACAAAGGCATGAAAAGAATCTGAAAGAAACACTTACCATGGATCTTCTCAACTCATAAACAACTTAACTTAGTATGAAGCAATAAAACACATGCAATATATGAAAAACTTGTAAAATAGTGGAAAACAACTTAGTTTGTTAAAGAAAAATGCAATAACAATCTTAACTTTTCTCATGTAATAAAGTGGTATAGTTTCTGTGGGAGATTCTCTAATCGACAACCACCACTATGAAACTAAGTGGTGATACAACGTCTTTCCCACGCTGCCAGAACTGTCCTATACTTTGCCGTCATATAGAACGCCTTAACTAAGTGGATCCACTAGTCTATGCTAAAAAACAACTTAAGGAGTCATCTAAAAAGTATGATCCTTTACTACCCATGATGGCTACATGGTTTATGGAGACTTCAGTTAATACGAACTCGCATCCCATATCGGTGCTCAATACTACTCCCAAAATATACTTAGCTCATATTTTTTTTAAACAAACTTCTTTCTTTGGTTTGAGATAATTACTCAAAATTTACTTTAAAAGCTCTCTTGGAATCGATGTTCCCTTTGTTTCTCATATGTGAAACCATTTTAAACTCTTTGAGAATACATAGTCCCCATATACGTCTTTGAACAAATGAAATTCAAACTTTACTATATACTCTTTACTTAACTTGAACTTTATGTCTTAAAACAAAGTTAAAACGTTTGCGAAAGACTTTTGAAAACTTTATGAACTTCTCTTGACTTGACTCTTAACTTTCCTTGAGTTGAATTATGGATTCAAGGTTCATGATCTCATGTGTATGGATGATTTCATGATGTTTAGATATACCTAACAGTGTTGGAATCAACTAGAAAACATAGGTACATTGCTAAGGAACTAGTACGGAAATTTGGGGAAGAAATGGGAAGAACTGGTGTTTGACGACTTTTCTTTTCCATTTTTCATCTCTAAACTCAATTGGTTCATTCCCTAAACACTTATAATCATTTATACCCTCAATATACATCAGATTCTACTCGAAAACACAACTAAAAACATAAATCAATCTCAAGAAAACTCCAACAACACAACCTACAAGGATTCAAACGAACTTCATCAAGAATTCAAGGGATTTACCTTCGAATCTAATAAACTTTGCTGATTTGAATCATGATTGGCGCGTGGGTGGACTAACCACTGCTATTTGATCTCACATACCTCGTAGGGATCACCCCTTGACGAAATCCACAAGCTAAACTCGAACGTTCTTGCAGATTCTTGATTTCCTTCTCCTTTCTTCTCCTTTCTCTTTTCTCCAAGCCCTAGCGTGAACTTCAACTTTTCTAAACTGAGTAAAATCTGAATTTACCCCAACTAAACTCATAAAAACGAATTAAAACAATTGGTAAGGAAAAGACTAAAATACCCTTTCAAAATCCGGATTAGACTTTCCTTAATTAAATAGCCCAACTTCCAAAGAGCATATCTCACTCATACAAACTCAGAATCGCGCAAACTCAGCGGCGTTGGAAATATTATTCCAAGATATTTCCTACCATATCTGGAAGTACACCTAAATCATCCTGAGCTAGGAGTTATGGCCATTTGAAGTTGACCAAAACTCAACTTATTCTAACTTAACAAAATTTCCAGATTTTAATTCTTTCCAAAATAGACTATTTTCAATTATTAACTCCTTCCTAGTTATTTCAATAAGCGAGATGTTACAGATTGTTTTTCTTTATTGAACTCATATATTTGTGATAGTTGAGGTGACTATATATCATACCGATATTTGATTGATTGGGATGCATCATCATCCTCTTTTATTGAATTCATATTGTGCACATGCATTGACATGAGATTTAGTATAAGTTGGGCACGTGGAGATCGTCCGTGCTAGAGATTGTGAGATGTTAAGATTATAATTTGGGCACATGGAGATCATCTATGCAGAGATTGTTTGATTTATGATAGTGTGTTGAGATTGTCCGCACAGACATGTGGAGATCGTCTTTGTCGGTATATGGACCTCGCGAGTCCTCCTTAGGTCATGAACTCTCGATGTATTTTTGAGGAGTATCATGTATATACGGTTGAGAGAGTACTGGGCATTTGAGGCATATCATTTCATGGTGTAACATTACATTGCATTGCATCTCATTACATCCTTCATTTTTATTTGATTACGTGCTTCATTGATGTTTGGATATTACGTGACAATTGATTATCCCTATTGAATGAAAACTTGGTTGATAAGTATAATGTGGACTTTTAAAATTAAAGTATTATTTTCTTATATACTCCTATCACTACTTCTTCATTGTCAGTCTATGAGATATATTGGGTACACGTAGTTTCGTACTCATACTATACTTGTTGCACTCCTTGTGGTGCAGATTTGATTCCGAATAGGAGAATATCTCATGGAGCTTTTTGAGTCCTAGTTTGAAGTATCTCGGAATTGTGGTGAGTTGCTTGGCTGTTCCGTGGCCCACACCTCCCTCTATGTTTTATTTATATTGTTGTTTTAGTATTCAGACATGATATCTCTTATGTTTAGACTTGTTATTTTAGTTTCAGACTTGCACCATATTTAGAAGCTCTTGTACTTATGACACCAATTCTTGTTGGTATTTTAGCTATTCGCATTTTGTATTTATGAAGGGATTAGTGTTGGAGATATTCTACTCGTTGTTTACTTTTCACCTTTATTACTTAGTTAAATTGGTAAAACTAGGGGGTTGGCTTACCTATCGGTTGGGAACATAGGTTCCATCACGACATGTGAATTTGGATCATGACAATTAGAGGTATATATATAATTGATCGATAGAGGAAAATCTTCGATTAGTAGTTAGATGACTCCCAACAAAGTCATAAGTTACTATTTTTAATCAAAATAAATTATGAACTTACGAATAATAAGATTCGTATTAAGTATAAAATAAAGAGAAATTTTTTACAACCTTAATTATTAAAAATTAGAAGGAAAAATATGAAATCAATGCAAAAAAAATTGAACTCTTGTCAACATCCAAACACACAAGCCGATCACCATTCGATAGCCTTTATTTTATTATTCAAGTCAAACTAAAAGATGAATACAATAAGTACTTATCGAAAACATACAAATTTAAAAGACTAATGTGATAATTTCTACGAAGTCTTACAAATAAAGAGATATTTTCTAAGACCTTAATCATTGAAAATTAGAATAAAAAATATAAAATCAATGCACAATTTTTCGAGTTCTTGTTATTATCCATAGACACAAGCCAATCACCAATCAATAGCTTATTATTCAAGTCAAACTAAAACATGAATATATTAAGTACAAATAATATCATGACTATGACTAATAATTATTTAAGGGGATAAGAGAAATTTTCTACAACCTTAATTATTAAAAATTAGAAAGAAAAATATGAAATCAATGCAAAAAAAATTGAACTCTTGTCAACATCCATACACACAAGCCGATCACCATTTGATAGCCTTTATTTTATTATTCAAGTCAAACTAAAAGATGAATACAATAAGTACTTATCGAAAACATACAAATTTAAAAGACTAATGTGAGAATTTCTACAAAGTCTTACAAATAAAGAGATATTTTCTAAGACCTTAATCATTGAAAATTAGAATAAAAAATACAAAACCAATGCACAATTTTTCGAGTTCTTGTTAACATCCATAGACACAAGCCAATCACCAATCAATAGCCTTTATTTTATTATTCAAGTCAAACTAAAACATGAATATATTAAGTACAAATAATATCATGACTATGACTAATAATTATTTAAGGGGATAAGAGAAATTTTCTACAACCTTAATTATTAAAAAATAGAAAGAAAAATATGAAATCAATGCAAAAAAAATTGAACTCTTGTCAACATCCATACACACAAGCCGATCACCATTTGATAGCCTTTATTTTATTATTCAAGTCAAACTAAAAGATGAATACAATAAGTACTTATCGAAAACATACAAATTTAAAAGACTAATGTGATAATTTCTACAAAGTCTTACAAATAAAGAGATATTTTCTAAGACCTTAATCATTGTAAATTAGAATAAAAAATACAAAACCAATGCACAATTTTTCGAGTTCTTGTTAACATCCATAGACACAAGCCAATCACCAATCAATAGCCTTTATTTTATTATTCAAGTCAAACTAAAACATGAATATATTAAGTACAAATAATATCATGACTATGCTAATAAATATTTAAGGGGATGTGATAATACAAAATTGTGGGGATAATAAAAATAAAGAGCACTAATTTTATATTAAAGATTGTTTTTTTAAAAAAAAATAATCTATCAACTTGTTAAATTGAATATCTATTATAATTAAAAGATTTAAATGAGTGATATTATTAATATTATTTTATATAACACATAAATAAAAATAAATAGAAAAATAGTCCCAAAAAAATGTTGCAATTGTATTTCTTGGCCAAAGAGAGGTCTCAAATAACTTTTGTATATTCCTTAACTATATTATTATGTATACATATAAATTATTGCAATATAAAATAACCCATGATCAATTTTTAAAAAAATATTATATAAATAAATAGAAAAATAGAAAAAAGACAACAAAAATAAGGGGGGGAGAAGAAAATGATATTTCTTGAAAAAAATAAGTGATACATCACCTTTTCAATCCCTAAAATTATATATTTTTATAGAAATACATTACTCATGAAAAGAAATGTGAATTTTCAAATATCACATTACATCTTCAAAAGCTCCGATTGAAATACTTTCAATAATACAAAATTTATAGAGAACAAAAAAATTATTTAATCACAAATATACCGACCTTGCATGTTGATGAAAGTTTGTAAAAGAAATTAATCTAGAAATAGTGTTTCAATGATCATTGTCTATCATGATCGATTATGTGCTTTGATTTTATGTTTAATGAAAGTTTTTCCCTGCAAAAGAAACAATATATGCAAAGTTAAACCAACAAAAAATATATGAATAAGAAAATAGAATTTTCTTTAAAAATCATGTACTTCATGAAGATCGGTATAATAGTAATTTACTTTTTCAATAATTAATATACATAAATAAAACCTCATACTGAAAGAGGAATAAAGTAATGTAGGAAGATGATGATTAACAAATACGAATAAATACACAGAGGTTGATGACAAAGATGAAAAAAAACTATCTTATTCAGAAATGGAATGATCATTTTTGCCAAATTCAAACTTGAAATTTCATCCTAACTTTTACTTTGTCAAATAAAATATCCATGAGTCTTTGATGATGTATGAAACCAAAAACTCAATAGAAATATACAATAAATATAATCAAATAAGAAAGAAACAATGTAGTACGATTTTTAACTTACTTGATGAATATAATGAAATAAGGAAGAAATAATGTAGTAAGATTTTAACTTACTTGATGAGTATAATCAAATTAGGAAGGAAAGACGTAGTAAGATTTTAACTTACTTGGAATGGTTTAAATAAGTAAAAAAAGAAAGAATTAGAACAATGTAAGAAAAATATATGAATGATATTAATTGTGAGATTAAGAGGAGAAAAAAACTAACGTAAAAGAAGGAATTGAGAAAGGTTTTAAAAGATATGAATAACATTGATTTTCAGCAATATTTATTGTAAAATATTTAATGATTATTACATAATTTAATAAAATTCAATAAATTTGGTATAATATTTATTTTTATTTAGTTACAAAATAAGTGATAAACAAAAAATGTCAAAAAATGAGATAAAAGATAAATATGAATCCTAGCTTTAGAAGCATGCCATATCAGCTGTCCTATCATTCAACTTTATATATATAGGATTTTTAAATTCTAAAACTTTTAAATCAGTAACTTAGTTGTTAATACAAAGATTAATAGAATTTGAATAGTTCATTAAGTAATTAAATGTTGGTCGATTTTGTTGGAGAACTATATTCACAACGGAAGCATATCAGAATCTTACTGGTTACATGAATAATAGATAACAAATACGTTTATGTTAGAACATATAAACTTTTTGAAATTTATTTCAAGAGTTACCTCTTGAAGTTTGAGAAGATACCTTCAAACAGATCCACAAGTTAGACAGCAATTTCACGGTCTTCTAAAGTGATCCCAAGTTCAAATTCGAACTCTCTCAATACTTGGGTGGACAAGTATCGTATAGAAAACTGATTCCTTTTCTAGGTTAAAAGAACCCCTATTTATAGAGATTTCTTTCCAGTCCAAAAGGGAGTAGAAAACCCACGTTTTTCTTGAAATAACACACATTATTTTCTTCCTCTTTTTCTAGAAATACGATTATGAGTTCTAGTTAAATATGGGCATTGTAGGGACCAAAGAATTAATTATTGAGGCTTCCTATTATGGAAATAATTCAAAATAATTAATTTAAATTATTCTTACCATAATAAATTACAAATCATTTCACTAGAAATTCGTAGTTTCACTCTTATTTATATTTCAAAATTCCACATTAAACACTTATGTAATTCTCCATTGTTAAGATTACAGATACTAATCAATAAATTAAATTACTAACAAATTTAATTCAACGATTAATTTTCTTTAGAGCACTGTTTAACTTATTTCATGTGTCGGATTCATAAATCTCCTGGCAAGGTTTGACACGATGAAAACTTAAAAGCTTCTCAAAATGACATATCATGAATCTCTATCTCGAGACATGGATTACATCAACTAACTTATTATTTCACCAGTATATATTATTATCATCCAATCTACCCTGAACATTGACCAATCTCAGAATCTCACCTTATAATAAATCAAAATGAAAATTAATATATACGCATACTAATAGTTATATCAGGATTAAGAATATAAGTACATTTAACAATTTAGAGAATATGCTTTTGTCAGTCAGTCTAAAGCAACTATCTCCTCGGTCTCGTTCAATACATACAAAATGCACTAGCACAAAAAGTTGGAACTATAATGTTTCCATAATCAAGACAAATTATATATAATCTTGTGCTACAATTGTACCGATGGTATATCTAATTTCCATCTTATATTGTGAACAAAAAACTTTATACTTATAAAAATTGATGATTTTGTAACACCTCAGCCTTAGAAAGGGATAAATTTAGAAAGAACTAATTTGAAAAGAGCTAATTTGAGATTTGTTCAAGTTAAGCTTAAGTTGTGAGTTTTGGGTCAACTTCAAACGATCATAACTTTCAGTAAAGGATGAGTTGGGTGGCCTATAAGATATTAAATAAAAGTTGTTTGAATCCTCTTTCCAACGCCATAGAGTTTGCTAAATTCTGAGTTTGGATGAAAGAGATATGCTCGTTTGAAGTCAGTCTGTCCAGTTAAGGAAATTTACCCGAATTAATGAGGGGTATTTTGGTCTTTTCCTTACCCCTTTAGCTTTAAAAAAAATTGGAAAAATTTTAGGGTTCTAAGCTGACCTAGATCAATTTCCTAATTCAAAATCAAGCTTAGGGTTTTAAGATGAGTTCAAGAGGATGAAACAAGGAGGAGTTCAAGCTCTCGCCAATATTTCTTGCGAATCGAGGATTTGTTTCGCCAAATTAAGGTACGTAAGTTTTCATAGTGTTGGATTCGTTCACCCACACATAAATCATGAGTTTCAACTTTCAAATTTATCCATGATATTGAGTATATTGAGGTTCTTGATGACATTTTTGAGGTGTTGTTTTCGTTCTTGAATTATGATGTTTGATTGAGTTCTTGAGGAGATGATCTTGTTAATGAGTATTGTTCTTGAGGGTTTTTGAGTATATTTTCATGTAATTAAGTTGGGTAAATGAATCTAAGAGAGTTTGGAAGAAACTATTCGATTCTAGGTAAATTAGGGCAAAAAATCGAGAAGCAAAATTCGTCGAATTTTATGGGCAAGGGGTTGGTGTGCCGCGTCAGCAGTACGCCAGAAAGTTGCCTCTGAAGTTAAGGCGCTGGCACCCCATGCCACTCAGTGCGCCAGGGTCACCTGCCATGTCTCTTTTCTGTCGTTCGAATCGTCTGAGTTCTTTTAAAGTGTACCTTCACTCCCTTCCTGATTTTACTATTCTAAATGACATTAAATCATCACGAGATCCTTCATATCAAGAATCGTAACTCTTGAATTCATATTTCGAATTCAAAAAAATATTCAGAGTCAAGTCCGGGGGAGTTCTTTGAGTCCTTTTAGAAGTCTTTTACAAACTTTTAAAACTTGATTTAAGACTTGAGTTCTTGAGTATGAGGATGAGTAGAGTTGAATTTTATTTTTCAAAATGAATATATGGGAACTAAGTATTCCCAATAGTAATTTTTTTACATTTAAAATGAAAGGAGACATCGATTTCCAAATGATTTCATGAGGAGTTTTGAATATAATCTCTTTTAAGAGAACCTTTTGAGTAATATTCTCAAAGTTTGAGAATGAGGAAATGTTTTTAAACATATGAGTTGAGTTATATTATTGGGAGTAGTATTGAGCACCGATATGGGGATGAGTTAAATAACTCAAATGTCCTCATAAATCATGTAGCCAATGTGGGTAGAAAGGGTCATACTTTTTAAATGATTCCTTGTTTATTTTTAAGCATAGCTTAGTGGATCCACTTAGTTGAGGATATCTTATACTCCGACAAGGTATAGGATAGTTCTGGAAGCGTGGGTGAGATGTTGTATCATCAGATAGCTTATAGAGATGGTTGTTGGTTAGAGAATCTCCCAAATAAGAGCAAACGAGTTTATTGTGTATTCTTAAATACATTGAGTTATTATCTACTTTTTAAAAAGCTTTCTTTATAATGCATATTTATTGTTGCTTTTATATTGAACTGAGTTGAGTACTTTTGAGTTTGAGTATCCTTGAGTTGAGTCGAGTTGAGTTGAGTTGAGATGAGGTGAGTATGCTCTTTCTTTTTAACGGTTCAAGATTTTGTTTGTGCTTTAGAGTTCCCCTTGCATGCTCGTACATTCCATGTAGTGAATCCATTTGGCCTACATCTTTTATGATGCAGATAGAGGTAAACAGGGTCATCAACAGGCACTTCGTTGACACCACATCAGTTTGAGTTAGCTTTTGTGATCCACCTTCCATCCGGAGGATTCCATTTATATCTTTTTGTAACATCCCGGAAAAACTAGTAGGTGAAACTAGAGCCTCACGTAAGAGTTTTTGAGTTTGGGGTGGGGCTTAGAAATGTAAAATGGTTTCTGAACTTAGGTTGAGGGGTTTAGGGGTTAAACATTAAGGTAAGACCCCTCAAGGACCAACCAAGGGGTCCTTGAGGAGGACCCTAAAGCCTAACCCCAAGCTTCCCCAAAACTTCCCAATTGTGTGACCTACTGATGGGACATACTGGGCGTAGGTCCATCCACGCCTCGTGGAACCAAGTCGTGGGTCAAGGGCCAAGTTGAGGAGATGAAGACCCCAACCCACGAGTGACCAGTATGGTCCATGGGTCTATCCTTGCCTCGTGTGTGGGGGTCGTGGATGGGGCCTTCAATGCTGCCTCAGATTCGGCCAAAGATTAGTCACTTTAGGTAATTCATAAAGTAATGTTTTTAGTGTAGGGTCGTTCTAATTCATTTTAATAGACTTATATAAGTACTTTTAAACCATTAACTAACCTATTTACTTCATAAATCACAAGACCCAAATCATAACCAACTTCCCTCTCTGATATTTCTCTAACTAAAACCTCCATTGAAAAAGAAGAAGAAGGTCAAGTCTAGGGTTCAAGGAGCAGCCTTTTATCTTCAATTTCGTGAGGAAATATTCATAACGTATGGTAGCTTATCATCTATGGGTAGCCTTCACCCATAGAGCCCCTTCAAAGTTCAATTTCAAAACTATTGTTTTGCCCAAAAAGTTAGGGTTTCACTCTAAGTTATGGGTTCCTTTCTAAAACATTTCCAATGGTTGATTTATGATGAATTATGATTTAATTGATGAATTATTGTTGTTTTATGATGAATTACCCCATTTTCCCAATTTGGATCTTCAAGTGTGGGTATTGTTGTCTTTTGGCTCAATTGAGTATTTAATGATTGTTTATGGTGTAATTGCATGATTTTTGTATGATTATGCATCTATTCTTGATCAACCTAAGATTCTAGGGTGAAAGTGATATGGTCAAGTGTTATGCTATGAAAGAGGCAAATTGAGGGTTTAGGTGTGACCTTCTAAGATTGATGAACTTCTTTATGAATTTCCTTAGATTAGATGACCTATATATGAATTTCTTATAAGTAAAGCTAGTAGACATGAATGAATTAGGTTAGGGCTTATATGATGGATCATGGTTGAGTAGTATAGAGATTGAGTTTACTTGATGCTATATGACTATAATTGACTAAGAATGAAGCATGTGGTTAGTTTACCTTCAAAGTTAGGTTTACATGATGGCTATGTGAGGTATTGCTTGAGAGTAAATCTTGTAGTATGAAAATGACTTCTAAGGCCTTAAAGGGTAAAACCTAAAATAAATGAGCTATGAATGTTGACACTTTAAGAAGGAAGCTATTATGCATGTTAAATTGTATATGGTATTATTGTGGAAGGACTTTACCCACATGACCTATAATATGAGTACATGAGCTTATGCATACAATGAATGAACTACTTGAATTACGATTATATCCATGTCTAATATAATGAATGCTAGATGTGTTGATATGACATGATATATGATCCTTGTATGCAAGATATGAGAATTATGCATGGTTGTGATATTATGTACATGCTTTATGAACACTTTGAGAGGACGTGTCTAAGATGATAATGTTGTTGTTGTGTCATTGAAAGGACAATAGCATACACTCCATGCATGAGTATGATTATATGATGTATGTATGGTGTTAATTGAAAGGCTATTTCTCATGTACACCTTTACACATTACTATGCATGAAATGTACATGACCATGATAATCTTCTTGTGTTGATTGGAAGTCTATTCTCATGAAAACACATGATTATAATGTGAAAGTTTTCCTCACATAATTGAGGATGATTCTAAGGTTGAAAGTCCATTCTCATCTATTGAATCTATGAGCTATTTTATGAGTTGTGTTGGATGAAGGGTAAGATACTCATTCATGCATGTAAATTCAATTCAAGACTAAACATGTAATTTTGGGAAATAATGCTTAGTACGAGTGGATATGGAATATGAGGTAGAGGCCCTCCCGTCAATTCAAAAGGCCGGGTTCTATAAAGATGATCTCATGAGATGGAAGCTCCCCCGTCAATACAATAGGTTAGGGGTTTCTAGTAGTAATCTCCCTATCCCATAACTATGTGACCACATAGGTCTTTAGCTAGTGGATCCACCTTAAAGCTAATACATTTAGTTCTACCTTAGGCAAGTAGGACATCTATTTTCAGTGTGAGGCATGACACCGAATTCCATGTAGCTCACATGATCTATGTCGGTTAAGGATATTTTCCCTCTATGAATAAGAATAATAACAAGAACATGAGTTATGTACTATGGTTCCTCAAGAGGTTCGACTTAGTATGATTGGGGGTATTGGACTATATTCATGCATTGCACAAGTAGGCTTTGAAAGTTTTCATGGTAGGTTTCTCTTATGATATGATGATTTATGAGTTAATGCATCCTTTATATGAATTATGAACATGAAAATGAACTATGCTTATGAATTCTCAAAGACCTCTACTTAGTGTGAGTGGGAGTATGGGACTTCACTTATGCATTGAACAAGTAGGCTTTGAAAGGGGTTATGGTGTGGTTTCCTTATGCTATGAATATATATGAATTTATGCATGTATGATACAGATTGTTGCTAAGAGTGGCTTTCCTTGTTATAAGTTGTGAATATGAATGTTTTCCTTATCTATGAGTATTAACTATGGGTGAGATCAAAGCATGATTAGTATGAGTATGGTGGCCTAAAAGTACTACTTAGTGTAGATGGGATTATGTGATCTTATCTGTGCATTGCATAAGTATAGCTTAGGGTCACTTATGTGATGGTTCTACTATAATGATAATGACCTTGGTATTTAATTATGTATGTGAATTATGTTTTATGATTATTGGTGTATGCATTATGTTGGAGACTATGTTTGTGATTATGTTGATATCATTTATGCTATGATGAATGGTACATGAGTTGTCTTATGGGTTACATTCCCCAACTATTTCAAAGATGATGTTCAAAATTAGCATATAGCATAGTTTCAACTAAAATGTCCCTTTTAGCATGTTTTAAAGGTTTTTATACATGGCTATCATACTTAGTGCATTTTTGTACTAACCCATATTTCTATAGTTTTCAATAAGTGTAGGGCCCGGTTGTAGAGGTGTGCTTCTCCTAGTGTTCAAAGATTGGATTGATTCTCTCCACGCTTTTGGTGAGTCCTCATGGTTCGAGGACAAGAGTTGTTCTTTTCTAGTTTCTTTATTACATTCTCTTTTGAGACTATGTTGTAAAGGGTTGTGACCCTTATTGATATTCAATTGAATTAGATGGCTTAATGAGACAATGTCTAGACTTTCTTTGATTTTATGAAAAGATTTTTATTGTAAAAAGTTTTAATTCTGCATCATTTCTATTACTTATGTTTATGATATGATAAGGGCTTGTATAAAAACCCTTCGGGGTCAAGTACGTCGTGTTACATCTAGGGGTACCTCTGGGTTGTGAAAAACTTGGTAATTAGAGCACAAGGTTTAGAATAATTCTAGGATGATGTCTCATAAGCCACGTCTAGTAGAGTCTTGTTCATAGTATGAAGCGCACCACATTTATGAATGAGAGGCTACAAGATGCTTAGGAAATTTCACTTCTTCATTACTCTTAAGTCGTGCTATAGAGTTTAACTTTATAGGGTCTTTCTTCTAATCCTTATTCTGTGGTCTACAGGATATGACTACTCAAGGAGCTTTCACCTGTGCATTTTAAGGAGACAATGATGATCAAGGAGCTCCTCCTCAAGCTCTTTAAGTTCCGGTTGACTTAATGTCTAATGAAGAGATTAGGTATGGTTTTCAATTGTTGACTAAAGTCAGGATAGAAATTCTGGAATTCTATGGGTCAAAGATAGAGTAAGACCCTCAAAAATTCATAAATGAGATCTCAAGGGTGTTAAATTTTTTGGGAGTGACTCTGGTAGAAAAGGTGGAATTGACCGCTTATCAATTGAAGAATGTTGCTCAACTTTGGTTTAACCAATGGAAAGAAGCAAGGCCGGTAGAAGCGGGTCACATGCAATGGGAAAGATTTAAGAATGGGTTTCTTGATAGGTTTTTCCCTTTAGAGATGAGAGAGGCTAAGATACTTGAGTTTATTAACCTTTGCCAAGGTAGGATGAGTGTTGAGGAGTCTGCTCGGGTGTTCACTAGGTTGTCAAGATATGCTCCATCCATAGTGGCCGACCCTAGGATGAAGATGAGTAAGTTTGTGTCGGGTGTGTCCGACTTGATAGCAAAAGAATGTTGTATGGCTATGTTGGATAATGATATGCAGATTGAGTTTCTTGTGGTTCATGCTCAACGGTTTAAAAAGGAGAAACTTGAAGAGAGGTCTAGAGGAACAAAGAGGCATAGGCTGGATGATGATAATTCCTCTCAAGAATGATTTTATGGACAAACCTCTTCTAAGGTTCCCCCAAAGTTTAACCAAAAGAAGGTGTCTACCCCTAAATCTAAAGGAGTGAGTGGTAGTGAATCTTATGTGATTAAGCCTACTTGTGCTAGGTGTGGAAAAAGGCATGATGGTAAGTGTTTATCCAGCATGAAGGGTTGTTATGGTTGTGGTGGAAGTGGCCACAAAATAAGAGATTGCCCGATACTTTAGGCTAGAGGAAGAGAGAGGAAGCAAGCTCCTTCAAGTGTTTCGGGTACTAGTGCTCCCCAAGCTAAGAGGTAATGAGGGAATCCTTTGAAAGTTTCTCCCGATATGTGTTTTATGCTTATTAGATTCTGGAGTTTCTTGTCATTTACTACTTGATAACCTTTGATATTGTCTTGGATATTATATGTGCTCCATAATTTCCTTATCCCATAGAGTTACTCTTGTTAACTTTGGTAGAGTTTGGATGCATGGTTATTAGACCTCTATTGGTTTTAGAACCCGATAAGGTTATTATGAGTTTTGGTAATTCTTTGGGATTGTTTGAAAGGAGAAGTATTTGAGGTCTTAGTGGGGGGCTTACTCCCAAGGGGGAGATGGTATGCTTAGATAGCAATTTTGATTTAGAGTCCCGATAACCTCATTCCTTTCTTCTATTCCTATTCGAGCTTATGACCAAGATTTCTTTTATGGGCTTGTATTATGTTTTGGGAGTCATGTGCATTTTAGAAAATTGTCATGATATCCTTATGTTATGCATGTTATTGAGAGAATTCATGTTTAGTATAAAAATGAGCTTTCATGATTTATATGTTCCTCTTGTTGTTGTGCATTTAGTATGATGATTGCATATTTGACTTCGTGTGGTGATTTGATGAACATGTTTTTTTATGCTTTTGATAGAATGGCATATTGTCTCCATAATGTTGTGTTGAGCTTGCTTTTAGTTGGAGAAGCTAGTTCCTCCTATGATTATGTGATAGATGATGTTTAGAAGAGTTTGTATAGGCTTACTCCTAAGGAGGAGATGGTGTGCCTAGCTAGCAAGGTAGTTATGTGTTTATGGGTTGCCATGATTTACTTATATAATGCATGTTCATGAAAACTTGTGTTTTGAAAGGAAATGAGCTTATGTGAATTATTTTCATCATGTTTTAGTGCTTTGAGTATGAGTTGCCTATTGTACTTCATGAGAAGAATATGAACATGTTTTAGTTTGGAGTTGAGAGATTACTCCTTGAATGAAATGTTTTTTAGAATAAAATTGCATATGAGCTTCATGAGAGTATGTTGAGCATGTTATGACTAGGAGATGGTAGTTCCTCCTTGAACATGACTAGTTATGAGAATCTCATGCATAAATGGGTTGTTGGATGTAGTTCCTATTTCCTTGTGTTGCATTGAGTACGTTTAGTTGGAGTTGGAGTTTTTCTCCTTGTTTATGTGCATTCAGATGGTTCATGCATGATGGAATGCTACTCTTGAGCCTTTAATTCTGAGAGGTGTTTAGAAATGTCAATCAAGGACGAATGTTCCCAAGGGGGGAGATAATGTAACATCTCGGATAAACTGGCAGGTGAAACTAGAGCCTTACATGAGAGTTTTTGAGTTAGGTGTGGGGTTTAGAAGTGTAAAATGGTTTCCCAAACCTAGGTTTAGGGGTTTAGGGGTTAAATGTCAAGGTACGACCCCCCAAGGACTAACCAAGGGGTCATTGAGGAGAACCCTAAAGCCTAACCCCAAGCTGCCCCAAAACTGCCCAATTGTGTGACCTACGGATGGGACCTACTGGACGTAAGTCCATCCACGCCGCGTGGAACCAAGTCGTGGGTCAAGGTACAAGTTGAGGAGCTGAAGATACCAACCCACGAGTGACCAGTTGGGTTTGTGGGTCCATCCGAGGGTCGTGGATGGGGCCTGCAATCCTGCATCAAATTCGGCCAAAGGTAAGTCAATTTATGTAATTCCTAAAGTAATTATTTTACTGTAGGGTTGTTCTAATTCATTTTAATAGACTTATATAAGTACTTTTAAACCATTAACTAACCTATTTACTTCATAAATCACAAGACCCAAATCATAACAACCTTTCCTCTCCAATATTTCTCTCACTAAAACCTCCATTGAAGAAGAAGAAGAAGGTCAAGTCTAGGGTTCAAGGAGCAGCCTTTTCTCTTAAATTTCATGAGGAAATCTTCATAAGGTATGGTATCTTATCATCTATGGGTAGCCTTCACCCATAGAGCCCCTTCAAAGTTCAAATTCAAAACTAGTGTTTTCTCCAAAAAGTTAGGGTTTCACTCTAAGTCATGGGTTCCTTTCTAAAACATTTACAATGGTTGATTTATGATGAATTATGATTGAATTGATGAATTATTGTTGTTCTATGATGAATTCCCCCAAGAACCCATGAAATCCCCCATTTTTCCAATTTGGATCTTTAAGTGTGGGTATTGTTGTATGTTGGCTCAATTGAGTACTTAATGATTGTTGATGGTGTAATTACATGATTTTAGTATGATTATATAATGAGTCTGCAAATTGGACTCATTTAGGGCTATATTTTAATATAAATTGTGTCATCAAATAATTATTTTATCTTGATATCTTATCAAAACCCTTAAGTTTCAGGTATTTAAAGTTTGATGGAAAGCATGGACACTACTTTGAAAAAATAAACGAAAGGCTGAAAAGAATAAGAAAATGAAGGCATGAGGATCACCGAGTCCACTTGGCGAATCACAGAAGGATCCCACATCGCCTTTTATTCTAGTGTGATGAGCCCTAAAGGAAAGGATCAAGTCGGCGGAAAAAGGGAACAGTCGATGCATCGCCAAGAAGGTCCGCGAAGCAGTACTATGTCACCCAATAACCCAGAGCACGACGATGACGAAAGATGGGGCAAGACGGCGATGAACTACACCAAAGGGCGAATCGCCGAATTGATCGACGATTCTGACTAATGTCGCCGAGTGATCCGCCGCAACCCAGATTTTTAAAAACTATAAATACACATTTAGAGTTATAGCTTAGTATCAGATTTTAGTATCATATTTTTATTATCAGATTTTGGATTTAGTACTATTTTACTTTTACTCTCAAGTTTGTAAGGTTTTGAAAACTTGAAGAAGAAAAGGATTTCACCTCTTTCAATTTGGAAGTGGGTCTCTCGGATTCTTCTTTCTTTGCTCAAATCAAGACTTATTTCTCTATACCCATCTGATTTCAACATCATTGAAGGTATAAATTTATATCTCTTGATGTGTGGTTAAACACCCATTCTTGTGAAGTGATTTAGCAATTATGTGTTGATATTACTGTTAGGTCTTGCTTGCTGATAGGTTAGATGTATTTTAATGGTGATTTCACCTAGTGGTTGTGGTTTAAGTTAATGGGTTTGTAGTTGCAAATACAAATCCACCCATGTGTTTTCGGCTTGCCCGAGAGGGTGGTCACGAAACCAAGACCACTAGACTGATGCCTAAGGAGTGGGTTGACATGAGGTTCAGCCCGAGAGGGTGAGCCCTAGTCCCATATCCTAACACTCAGCTCGAGAAAGTGAGTGGGATAAGGCGTAGGCTGGTCTTCATGCGGCAAATGGGTATCCGAGAGGAACGCATTTGAAACCGGGTAAGTTGCCCAAGAGGGAACTTATTTCCACTTAAAGCTTAGCCTAGACACTATTATCTTGCAAATTTCCTATGGAAAGCACGTACCCAACCATTTATATCAACTTGTATTGCGGTCACACCCCAAGAACTCTTCCTCATACTTGATTTCTTAGTTATTTTTGTTGTTTTTCTTTACTAGTGACTAAACCTCCATTGTTATTTGACACTTTTGTGTCCCCCTTTAATTTACAATGTTTTTAATCGTTAATTTCTTTAGCTACGACTAGTTAGAACTAAATTTTATTAATCTATTAATTCTCAAAACCGCTCCCTTGGGACACAACCCTAATCCTTGGTTGGGTTACTATATTATCACACGATCGTAGACACTTGTACTGGAAGTTGTGTCGTTGATTACGTGAATAGAAATTCTAAACATCAAAATGGCGCCGCTGCCGGGGAGTGGTGTTACTTGAGAATTTTTAGAGTAGCAGAATTTATGTTATGCTTAGTTGTAGTTTACTAACCTTATTTTTCGTTTTGTTTTTCTTTAAATTTGTTGGTGTAGGTAGGTCCCCCGAAGATAGACGTTGAGTATGGTGGCAACTCAGCTGAGTCTAGCCATGAAGTCAAGAGAGACTTCGAGTTAACCGCACTGGTAACTCAGCTGAATGAGCTGGCCACCAGAATAACAGAGGTGGAAAACCAGTGCAAGAGTCCTGGGAGGTACATACCTCCTCACGAGAGCAAGCAGTCTAGAAACAGGGAGAACAATCATGTCGAGGATACACTCCAAATTATTCTCCAAAAAGTCACTGAACAGGATCGACTGTTGGATGAGATGACAAAGAGTATTGCCGTGTTGAAACAAATGGTTGGCTCTCATTCTAGATCGGTCCAGTTGATCAGGACACTCCTGAATTATGAGGTGCCTCCTCTTCACTCAAACGAACTATTGGGGTTACCTAGTGACACTAGGGCCAACCCAACCAATGGGGAGTGAGTAAGGACTCGTGTTGAGCCACGACGTTAAATAAGGCGCTTCTTGGGAGGCAACCCAAGATTTTAAATGCTTAAATTCGCTTTTATAAATAATGGTGTGTTAGTGATGCAGATTTGAATGAGGAAAGTGGTGAAAAGTACAGATTGGCGAGAAAATGGTCAGTCGACGGACCGTTGAACATGTCGGCGATCTTGACGTAGAATGTCATCTTGATACCAAGAGACTAACAAGTCTGTAACAATCGGTGGCACAAGGGACCATTTGGCGATCCACCGAGTGGATTGGCGATCGCAACTAACGTCGTCGAATTAGCTCGAACTGAACGGTTATAATGGCCAAAAGATTTAAAACTTCAACTTCTTCACTTTCCCTCGCACCCAAATCTCTTAAACTCGCACTAAGGTAGCATTTTCTTTAATTTAGCATTACTCTAGCTTTTTAGTTTGGTACTTGTGCTCAAAATTGGAATACTTTGTGGCTTCGCTTTACAAATTGAATTTAATTGACATTGAAGGTTGGTTTCCTTTTCCCACATTTACATTTAAAAGTTTTGTACTCATTTGCAATAATTGTCTCTTAGTGATGTGTGTTGGGCCTCTCTAATAGGAGTAGTATGATTACATGCGTACTTTAATCGAAACACTTACCTGTGTTGATTGATTGTCAAATTCTCGTAATCTATGTACTTTATAATGAGTTGTATTGTGATCGCATGTCGTTTTAATTGATTGGGTGAAGTCTGAGTAGCCCATATTTGTGCTAAATGTCAAACATTTGCTCAATGATAGAGAGGGTGACATCGCTCTTAATGGCAAATATCGTTATATGGCCAAATGCGGCAAGTCTGGGGGAAAACATGAGTGTTTAGGGGTGATGGGTAGTATGGGTCTCATTTGAATTTAATTAGTGCATGCTTTGATTTTTCTCTTGGAGTTTGACGGATTGAATTCGAGAAGATGGATAGAAAATGGGCACATTGGACCATTTGGTGAGCTGGGTCGAGCTTGCCGAATCGTTTGGCAGTTCGCCCAATGTCTCCATCTCGCCCTTAATATAAAGTCAAGTTGGATGAGACTGTAACTTTCAGTGAGAAGCAATGGGTCGCCGAACGCACTCGGCGACTCGCCGAAAGTAATATTGATCGCATTTTGTATGTTACCCCTGAGACCCTTATGCACTGTAACTTTCGGCGGACCAACCCTTGCTCTCCAAAAGTATTCGGTGAATCGCTGAAAGGACTTTCCTATTGCCGACTTGCCTTAATTGTTTAGCCAACCTCATCAACGAGCTAGACTTAGCTCGCCAAAGGGGTTTGGTGACTCGTCTACTGGATCTGCAACAAGATTTGCTTTGCTAGAGCGTGATTGTGTTTTCTTAACTTCTCTCCAAATTTTGTAGATATGGTTCCACCAATTTAACTAAGCAACCAAAGAAAAAGACTAAAGGCATTACAATCAATGAAGGAGGATCAAATCCTCCAAAGAGGAGAGTGGATAACCTCCAGCCGGGAGACAAAGGCAAGAGAAAGAAACATATAGCTAAAAAATGAGTAGCTGTTGAGCCAGATTTTGATGAACCAGAGGATGAACAACCTCTGATTAACCGAAGGGATGCACTCCGGACCAGATCTGAGCACACAACCGCTAGTACTCCATCAGCTTTCACTCCTCCAACTACAAACTCAGTGCCAGTCCAGGCACCCTCAGTAACTCTTGACGTCCTATAGTTTCTCCACCGAGGTTGTTAAACAGATTGAAAGGCGATGGTTTACGAACCATTCTAGAAGAAAAGCTACTATTTGTGGAGGGTTTGGAAGGCAAGCACGATGAGGTGCTTGACACACTCAGATATCATGAGTTGGAGCAGTTCACTAGGCTACGGGGACCTTACATTCCTTCCTGGGTCCGAGAATTCTACTTAGCCTATGGAGAGTTGGTCCCAAAGAATAAAAAGAAGGCTAGTGAGTTCCGACCAGTGAAGTCGGTTATGGTTAGAGGCAAAGAAGTGGAGTGTCACAGCGAGCACATTAATACTGTATTGGGTCGACCGCTGCACTCGGTACTGCCCTACCAGGGTTTTCCTATTGTTCCATCCCTGGATGACTTAAAGGGTTGGTTAACTCTGATGATCTCTAACACCACCCTGAGGTGGATGGAGGCAGGAGCTATGATTGAGAAGAGGGATATGAACACTGCCTCCCGGTACTGGTTTGGTTTCATCATCAGCACTATCATGCTATCCCAGAAAGAGTCCATTTTGCGTCATCCTAAGGTGGCTTGCCTTAGTTCGATCATGGATAGGAGACGGATAGACTTGGGACTGCTAGTTTCACATGAGATGGCTATGAGGGCCAAACAGATACAAGCGTCTCTGCCTTTTCCTATTCTGATCACTGAGTTATGCCAGCGTGCCGGAGTACCCCGGGATCTTGCCAGCGAAATAGAGGTCACCCCTTCTTCCTCCACCAATATCCAGTGTATAGAGGTCGAATTCACACGAGAGGAGGTTGACGGGAGAAGAGCAGCTCCAGCAGACAATTATCCAGAGGTCGATGTTGACTCATTACCAACAGAGGCATCTTTTCCTACTCCGGCCTCTGCACCTTCAGGTATACCCGCTCCGTATTCCTCTTCCTCACAGGCTCCAGGTGCTTCCTCTTCCTCCCAGCCTACCAGAGTCACTCATGCCATGATCCTGAAGATGGGGCAGCTAGCCTATTCAGCGTATGTGAGGGCGACACGATTGGAGAGATCCATCCCAGGGATGATTGACATTGCCATCTTGACTGCACTAACCCCTCTTAGGGATACTGTTGATGATATGACTGCTAGAGTCACTGCTTGTGAGAGAAGACAGGGAGAGACACATGAAGTTTCAGCATTAAAAGCAGAAATAGAAAAGTTGAAGAAGGATGTAGCCTATTTGAAGGCTACCGACTTCACTACACTAATGCATGGAGCAGATGACGAAGATGCTCCCGAGACCTCGGGGATTCCTCCGGTTACCACCGGAGATGTGCAGAGGGATGATGTAGGGCATGCAGAGTCGGATGTAGAGATTGATGAGGAATTGATATCAGTGAATGCTGAGGAGACGTAAAAGAGCAAAGATGAGCGGATATTCAGCGATTTGCGAGATCTTATAAGGATGGTTGTGCAGCCGATGATCCAGACATCATCGACTGAGACGTCCACAGCAGCCCCTAGTGGATCCGGCATTGCTATTCCGACTGAGGCTACTCCGCGCATTGATGCCCTTACATAGACTGCTACACCAACTACTGAGACTCCGACAGGGAGAGAGACTGCATAGACATGACCTTTATTTACCTCCCTCTCTATCTTATTATACTTTTACTTTTGAACACTTTTATGTGCATTTGAGGACAGATACTTTTTATTTGTGGTGGGGTGAGGCTCACCTTTTGTGTGCTATTTTGTGATTCGTGCTCTGTATATATATTTGGGTTGTCTGTTTTTTTTAAATTGTGTTATATATTGATTTTCGTGGATGTTTGAGCTCATGGCTCCTCTTTTTTATTTTAATTGATGTAAATTTTGACCCCTTCCGAAAAAAATTCAGTTTTTCAAAAAATTTCACCACCGCTTGTGTTGAAAGTGGTTGTTCGTTTGCAAAATTTAAGTCTCAGTTCTGATCAATACTGATGACTTAAATAGTGCGCTTAATCGAACGAACATGAATATGCGGCTACGGCGAGACCAAATGAAGTTGCATAGACAATATGTGAACTCTTTCCATCTCGTTGTGATTAGCCATTTATCTAATTGATTCTCTTGTAATGACCATTGCACACTCGCAAAAATGTGTAGTCTTGTTTGACTTAAGTGTCGATGCCTTGCGTGATTAGCTTACTTTGAACTATGCATGAATAAACCTAAAATTTACCCCATTAGTCTGATTGATTTAGAAAGGTGTGCTCTTGAGATGATCTTAGGCAACTTTAAAGAGTGTGAGCCAAAATTGACATACCTCTTTTTTGGCCTACCCGTGAGCGTGTGAAACTCTTTTGAACACCCCTTGAGCCTTACCTTTCTTTGGAAGAAACTTGATGAACCCTAAACCTTACTTGACCCACTACCTATAATCCTCTTGATTTGTGGTTTAGTGAATAGCCAACTTAGGCCAAAATCCTAAGTTGGAGGTGTGGTGAAAAGGAGAGGAAAAGTCAAGAAGTGCAAGAAAAAGTCTCTCTAACCCATGGTATTGCAAAACAAAATGGAAACCCTCCATCAAAAAAATATTAATTTTGGAATAAAAGGGAAAAAGGAATTGGGTTTCCAAGCAATACATGAAGACTGGATAAAAGGATGACTTAGAAGCACTAGAAGAAAAAGTGATAAGGAAAGGAAAAGGGCATTTTAAGAACACCACACCTCATGAGGATGAAGAAGTCACTGAGCCTAAATGACCATACCTTTGCACTCAGCCCCATTACAAGCCTTGAAAAGACCTTTTTGATCTTGAGTAAGCCAAACCTAAAGTCGATTAGAAAATAAGGGCAAACCTATGGGTGAAAAAAGACATTGTGTTCCTTTTTTTTAGTGTGAGTGTTGCATCTGATTCCTGATCTTAAATTGATTAGCCTTTGTGTGTGAATATGGAATAATTCTTTGTGTGAGGGAATTTAGATACTTCTGTTGAGCTTGAACTTGCATTAGTAACAAGTATTGCGAGCATGAGAATCTTTGATATTGGTGTGTCACAAGTTGAATCTTTGGGTACACAATTGATATTTGCATAAGTAGTCTGAGTCTTGTTGTGTATGTTCATGGTTGAGTCTTGTGTAGCACTATTTGAGACACCCATCTTGAACAGCTGAACTTGAGTTTGCTTGAGGACAAGCCAAAGTTTAAGTTGGGGGGTGTTGATGAGTCCGCAAATTGGACTCATTTAGGGCTATATTTTAATAGAAATTGTGTCTCAAATGCTTATTTTATCTCAATATCTGATGAAAACCCTTAAGTTTCATGTATTTGAAGTTTGAAGAAAACCATGGGCATTACTTTGCAAAAACGAACAAAAAGGCTGAAAAGAACAAGAAAATGAAGGCCTGAGGATCGCCGAGTCCACTTGGCGAATCGCCAAAGGGTTCCACATCGCCTTTCGTTCCAGTGTGCTGAGCCCTGAAGGAAAGGATCAAGTCGGCGGAAAAAAGGAGAAGTCAGTGCATCATCGAGAAGGTCCGCAAAATAGTACTATGTCAGCCAATGACCCAGAGCACGACGATGCCGAAGGATGGTGCAAGACGGCAATGAACTACACCAAAGGGTGAATCACCGAATTGATCAGCGATTTCGACTAATGTCGCCGAGTGATCCACCGCAACCCAGATTTTTGAAAACTATAAATACTCGTTGAGAGTTATAGCTTAGTATCAGATTTTAGTATCATATTTTTATTATCAGATTTTGGATTTAGTACTATTTTATTTTTACTCTCACGTTTGTAAGGGTTTGAAGACCTGAAGAAGAAAAGGGTTTCACCTCTTTCATTTTGGAAGTGGGTCTCTTGGATTCTTTTTTCTTTGCTCAAATCAAGATTTATTTCTCTATAACCATCTAATTTCAACATCATTGAAGGTATAGATTTTTATCTCTTGATGTCTGGCTAAAAACCCCCCATTCTTGGGGTGTGATTTAGCAAATATGTGTTGATATTATTGTTGGGTCTTGCTTGCTGATAGGTTAGATGTAGTTTAATGGTGATTTCACCTAGTGGTTGTTGTTTAAGTTGATGGGTTTGTAGTTGCAAATACAAAGTCACCTATGTGTTTTCGGCTTGCCCGAGAGGGAGGTCGCGAAACCAAGATCACTAGATTGATGGCTTAAGGAGTGGGTCGACATGAGGTTCATCCCAAGAGGGTGAGACCTAGTCCCATATCCTAACACTCAGCTCGAGAGAGTGAGTGGGGTAAGGCGTAGGCTGGTCTTCATGTGGCAAATGAGTGTCCCAGAGGAACGCATTTGAAACGGGGTAAGTTTCCCAAGAGGGAACTTATTTCCACTTAAAGCTTAGCCTAGTCACTATAATCTTGAAAATTTCCTATCGAAAGCACGTACCCAACCATTTATATCAACTTGTATTGCGGTCACACCCCAAGAACTCTTTCTCATACTTGATTTCTTAGTTATTTTTGTTGTTTTTACTTACTAGTGACAAAACCCCCATTGTTATTTGACACTTCTGTGTCCCCCTTTAATTTATAATATTTTTAATCGTTAATGTCTTTAGCTACGACTAGTTAGAACTAAATTTTATTATTCTATTAATTCTCAAAACCACTCCATTGGGACATGACCCCAACCCTTGGTTGGGTTACTGTACTATCACATGATCGTAGACACTCGTACTGGAAGTTTTGTCATTGATTACGTGAATAGAAATTCAAAACATCATTATACATGTATTCTTGATCAACCTAAGAATGTATGGTGAAAGTAATATGGTCAAGTGTTATGCTATGAAAGAGGCAAATTGAGGGTTTACGTGTGACCTTTTAGGATTGATGAACTTCTTTATGAATTGCCTTAGATTAAATCACCTAGATATAAATTGCTTAGAATTAAAGCTGGTAGATATGAATGAATTAGGTTAGGGCTTATATGATGGATCATGGTTGAGTAGTATTGAGATTGATTTTACTTGATGATATATGACTATAATTGGTTAAGAATGAACCATATGGTTAGTTTACCTTGAGAGTTAAGTTTACATGATGACTGACTTGACGTATCCGGGCGCTTCATCCAATACTAAGTGTCCACGATCGTTCAATAGATTATATAACCCAACTAGTGAGTTGGGGTCGAGTCTCAAGGGAGCGGTTTGTAAGTGAGAATCAATAGAAAAGCAAAAATGTGCTCAAGTTAATCATAGTTATAGATATTTACGAAGAAAATCATGATAAATTAAAGGGTGACACAAGTGTCAATTATCAAAGGGGGTTTTGTAAGCAATTATCAACTAAAATGAAAATGCAAATATGGAGACGGTATTCTTGGGATGTGATAGGAATATGGGATAAAATATACAACCGGGTAAATGCTATTGATAGTAACTCGCTGCAAATTTGTAACTAGGCTAGACTGTAGTGGGGGTAAATTTTCTCTCGAACAATTTACCTCGAATCAAATCGGTTTCTCTCGAACACCGATAAACGGCAATGAAGCACAGCCTTCGCCTTAGTCCATTCACTCTCTCGAGCTGAATGTGTGGGAGAGGGTTTAGGATTCACTCTCTCGAACTGAACCCACGACAACCCAATAACCATAGACTATCGATTCAGTAGTTTTGGTTTTAAAACTTCTCTCTCGAGCAAGTCAAAAACACAAAGATAAAATTGTATGTGCAACTACAACCTCGTTTAATTCAAACACAACTACTGAACGAAATCACCTCTAAACAACGAATAAAAAATCAATTAGCAATACCCAACAGTAAATTCAACCCATATTCACAAATTCACACCCCAAGAATTGGGGATTTATCTAGACATAGTAAAGAGATAGAAATCGATACCGAAAAGTGTTTCCATCAAATGGGTACGATAAATATTGTCTTTACACACGTCAAGGATGAAGAATCTTCAATGCCCACTTCCAATAATGGAAATCTTCAAAGCTAAGGAAAATAGTCTCAAAAAACTAAGTTCTAAAAAGTAAAACTTGATAATAGACTCAAAATTCAAACAGGTATTTATAGTTGTCAAAAAGTGTGCTGCGAAGGATCACTTGGCGCAGTTAGTCAGGATCGCCGATCCAGTCGGCGATCCGCCCTTTGGCCTGGTTCATCGCCTTTCTGCATTGTCCTTCAGCAACTTCAAGTTCTGTAACATTGGGCGATAAAGTACTGCATCACGAAATCGTTCGGTTACTCGCCGACTGCTCCTTTCTATCGCCTATTTGATTTTATCCTTCAGATCTTGGCACACTAGAGCATTAGTCGAGATCATAGCCATTCAGCGACTTGCCTAATGGTTTAGGCGATCCTCAGCCCGTCTTTTCTTCGTCTTTTCAGCTGTCTTGTTCCTTTTTGCCGAATAGTGTCCATGCTTTGTCTCTAACTCCAAATACCTGAAACTCAAGGATTTTTATCACTTATTGAGACAAAATATGTATTTGAGGACACTAAATCTATCAAAATAATTCCCTAAAAGAGTCCAAATCATGGACTCATCAACTTAAACTTTTGTTTGTCTTCAAGTAAAACTCAAGTTTAGCAGTTCAAAAAGGATGTCTCAAACAGTGCTACACAAGACTCAATCATGAATGCACACAAAAAGTCTCAACTTACTCATGCAAGACTTAATTGTGCACTCAAAGTTTCAAGTTGTGTGACTCACCATTATCAAAGAATATCAAGCTCACTATACTTGCTTCAAATGAAAGTTCAAGCTCAACAAAGGTATTCAAATGCCCTCTCAAAAAGAATGATTCCATGTTCACTCAATGGTTCAATCAATTAAAGTTTCGGAATCAAGATCAACTCTCACACTCACAAACATAAACACAAAGCATGATTTCACCCATAGGTTTGCCGTATTTTCCAATTGACTTTTGTTTCAGCTCATTCAAGATCAAAAAGGTCTTTTCAAGGCTTGTAATGGGGCTGAGTGTCTTGGTATGATCATTTAGGCCTATAGGCTGAAAATCCTCATGAAATCTGATGTGAACAACACCTTCATTCCTTCTCTTTATCATTTTCATTCAAGCTCAAAGGTCACTTCTTATTCATCTTTCATGTGTCATTGGGAACCCCATTTTCTTTGTATTTCCACAACTTTATTTCACAACTTTTTCTTTATTTTTATTTTTCAATCTTTTCTTCTTTTTCTCTCTTTTTTTATATGGAAGGGTTCCATTTTTTCTCAAAACATGGGCACAACAGACTTCTTTGCATCTACTTGATTTGCCTTCTCTTTTTACCACACCCCCAACTTAGGCTTTTGGCCTAAGTTGGCTATTCAAACAAACCACAGATCATGAGGATTATCGGTAATGGATCAATAAAAGGTAGCAAAGTTTTCAAGTTTCTTCCAAGAAAAGGTTTAGGTTCAAAGGGTGCTCAAAAGAGGTTCACACACTCACAAGGTAAGCCATAAAAGAGGTATAATTTCAAATTGGTTCACACTCTTTAAAATTGCCTAAAATCATCTCAAAAAATTGCATCACTTAGTCAACCGGACCAACGGGGCAAACTCTAGGTGTCATCACACATGATTTATAGTAAGCTCATCACACAAGGCATTGTCACCAAAGTCAAACAAGACTCCACACTTTCGCTAGTGTGCAATGATCATCACAAGAGACTCAATTCGATACTTGGCTAGTCACAACGAGATGCAAGGAGTTCACATATTGTCTATGCAACTTCAATTGACCTCGTTGTAGCCGCGCATTCATTTTTGTTTGATTATTAGCACTATTCAAGTCATTGGTATTGATCAAAACTGATACTCAAATTTGCAAGAGAACAGCCACATTCAACACATACAAGAGGTGGGAAAAAAAATTCTGAAGCGTCAAAAATCATTTACAATTAAAAGCAAGGAACCACAAGCTCAAACCTTCCACAAAAAGTAGTGTATAACACGAATTTAGCTCAAAGCCCAAATATATAAACAAAACAAGAATATTCACAAAAAGAGTCACACAAAAGGTGAGCCTCACCCCACCACAAATAAAAGTGTTTGTCCTTAAATGCAAAAAAAATATCTGAAAGTAAAATAAAGTAAGACATGGAGGGAGGTAAAGAGGGGATCTTGTCTACACAATCGCTCCATCTGTCTGGGCATCAGTGCCCGGTGCATCTGTCTGGTCTCGGGTCTCAGTACCGAGAACCGAGAGCCACCTCAGCAGGAACAATAATAGCACTAGGAGCAGCCAAGGAAGTCTTGGTAAGTGATGTCTGGATGACCGATTGCATACTCGTCCCTGCAAGATCCGGCAAGTCTCCATATATGCTCTCCTCCTGTATCTGTATCTGCTCCTCGTCGGTCTCAGCATCCGACTCACTCATTGCGGTCTCATTACGGTGTACATCATCGGTGGTAGCCGGAGGAATCTCAGGAGCATCTACATCATCAGCATCCTTCAGTAATGAAGTAAAATCGGTAGACTTCAGATAGTCTACATCCTTTCTCAAGTCTGATACCTTGGCTTGCAACGCCGTAACCTCGGAGGCCTCCCCATGTCTGCTCTCACAAGTTGTGACTCTAGTAGCCAGATTATCAACAGAAGCCCGAAGGGGGGGTTAGTGCAGCCAAAATAGCACTCTCAATCATCCCTGGGTCGAGTCGCCCTCGCGTCAGCTGAATGGGCCAGATTTCCCATTTTCAGGATCATCGCCTAAGTAATCTTGACTGGCGGGGATGAGGTAGAGGTGCCCAGAACCTGTGAAGAAGTATAAAGGGCAGAAGTACCTGAAGGCCCGAAGGCCGGAGTAGGTGAAGACGCCTCTGCAGGTATCGAATCCATATCCACTTCCGGAGATGTGTCCACCGGAGCTGCCCTCCTCCTGTCAGCCTCCTCTCTAGTATACTAGGCCTCAATGCGACGGATGTTAGTGGAGGAGGATAGGGTAATATCAAGATCCCTAGAAGCATCCCATGGCATTCCAGCACGCCGGCACAGCTCTGTGGTCAGTACTGGGAAGGGCAAAGAGGTCTGCTTCTGCTTGGTTATCATGGCCATCTCCTGCTCGATGATAAGGCCCAAGTTGAGCCACCTCTTTGATAAGATAGACCCCAGGCAGGATACTTTTGCATGTCGGAAGATGGATTCGTTCTGTGAAGGCATAAGTGAACTATTGATGAATCCAAACCATTAAGGGGCAGCTATATTCAAATCCTTCTTCTCAATCTCGACTCCCGCCTCAATCCACCTAGGAGTGGTATCAGAAATAAGGGGGGCAAGCCAACCCTTTATATATTCCAGAGTTTGTGTCATAGGCAGGCCATCATATGCGAGTAAAGACCCTGGAGGCCTATCTAATACATCATTAATGTACTCCTCACTACAGCTCACTTCAACATCTCAAACAGTGACCGACTTAACCGATCTAAACTCGCTGGCCTTCTTTTTACTCTTTGGCACTAGTTCACCATATGTTGTGTAGAACTCACAGACCCATGAAGGAAGATACGGACCTTGGGGTCTGGTGAAAATATGGAACTGGTGCTACTGTAATAACTCCGCTACACTGGGTACTTGCCTTCCAGACCCTCGGTAGATAGTAGTTTCTCCTCAAGGATGGTGCGCAAGCCATCTCCTTTCAACCTATTGAGGAGTCTAGGTGCAGGAACGACTGGTGGCATGGGAGCGATAGAAGGTGTCGAAGTTGACAGTGATTCTGCTGGTGTGGATGTATGAGGAACTCTCGTGGACGTGGGGTGAGATCTAGCCCAGAGCTCATTCCTTCGGGAAATCAAAGGCTGCTCGTCTTCAGGCTCAGACAAATCAGCCTGGGTGTCAACCGCCACTCTCTCAGATGTGTTCTTTCTTCTTTTGCCACTGTCTCCCGGTGGGAGCTCTTGCCTTCCCTTCTTTGGAGGATTTGACCCCCCTTCATTTATAGTAATGCCCCGTGCTTTTTTCTGAGTTGGCCTATCTAGATTTGTTCGTACCATATCTGCAAAACATCAGAGAAAAGTTAGTAAATATTCACATCAAAGCATGAAAAATTAACTGCAGACAGACTCACCGATCTAGTCGGCGAGTCGGCAAATCTTTTTGGCGAGCTAGATCGAGCTCGTCGAATGGAAAGGCTCAAAAATCTCAGCAAGTTGATGATGGGAGGTCCCTTTCGGCGAATCGCTGATATCTTTCGGTGAACAAGGACTAGCCCGCCGAAAGTTCTAGTGCAAAAAGGGTTCAGCGGTGCAGACAAAAGGGCGATCAAGAATACCTTCGGGGAGTCGCCGAGTGCTTTCGGCAACCTCAGGCTTCTCACCAAAAGTTAAATAATTCAACTACTCATTTAGCATGAAATTAAAGGCGAGATAGGGACCTTTGGCGAACCGCCGAGTGGTTCGATGAGCTCGACCCAGCTCGCCAAACGACCCAACGTGCCTACTTTCAACCCAACTTCTCAAATTAAACCCCGCAACCCCTGAACACAAAATCAAAGCATGCATTAGTTAAATTAAGTTCAGATCCATAACACCCATCACCCCGAGATACTCAGACTTCTCCCAATTTTGCCAAATTTAGCCATTTGACAACTTTTGCCCTTAAGAATGGTGTCATCCACTCTATCATTGCGCAATTTATGTCATTTAGCACAAATAAAGGCTACTCAGACATCACCCAACCATACTAAACTACAAGCAAGCACAACCTCACAAAATTTAACTCAATTTAAGGTACAAATTTACGGGCATTCGACGATCAAAACAATACGGGCAAGATTATCAAATTAAAGTAGGCATTCAAACATTATAATCCTATCAGAGAGGCCCAGCACACATCACAGTGATAAGATCATTGAGAATGAGTACAAACTCCATAAAATAAACTTCGGGTTTGGAAAACTGACCTTTTATGCCAATTAAAGTACTTTGAAATGCTAGGCGGCAATGTAATCCAAAATCTGAGCACCAATTAACAACCCAAAATATTTATGGAATGCAAAAATATTGAAAGTACTAACTAGGTGCGAGTCTGTGAAGTTTGAAAGTGACGGAAAGTGAAGATTTTGAAACTTTAAAACCATTGGCCTTTAAAACCGTCTAGTTCTCGCTCATTCGGAGACGTTAGTCGTGCTCGCCGAACCACTCGGTGACACGCCGAGTGTTCACTTACCTCGCCGAGTTTTCCAAAATCTCGAGTTAATGTGGGGATCCAAACGGTGGTCTACGTCGGGATCGCCGACCTGGTCGGCGATTCATCAATAAATTCCTGGGCTCGCCGAGTTTTACAGACTTCATTTTGAAGAAGTCTTGAGTCAAACGGCGGATTAGGTCGGGCTCGTCGACCTCTTCGGCGATGCACCGTCTGGAACTTTTAGCTCACCAACCTGCAATTTTCAAACATTTTCCACACTTTAGCCTGCGCAATCAACACACCATTATTTTTAAAATAGAAGTAAAGCAATAAAAGGGTCTTGGGTTGCCTCCCAAGTAGCACCTTAGTTAACGTCGTGGCACGATGCAAGTCAACCCTTAAACCTCATTGTTGGGGTTGGCCATAGTATCACTAGGCGACCCCTCTTTATGATGTAGGTAGAGACACGACAACACTTGGTTTATTTGGGCATTTTGTAGCTGAATGATCATGGAATGGGAAGTTGTCATTTGATTAAGCATTAAGATATTCTCTTTTATCTCATTCAACGCCTCATCTTGTTCTTCGATCTTGAGTAGAATAAGTGAGAGGACCTCCTCATTTTGTCCACCCTCTTAATTCTGCACCTTTTTAGGCTCGCGAGGGAGAAAGTGCTTGTCCTTTTTAGCGGGCAGTGCTTCAAATTCCATGACTCTCTTGGACAAGACATCTAGATGAGTCAACAGTGCGGCCTATTCTTGATCTTTCTTTGTTTCCTTGTTGGTCTTAATCATGCCATCAAGGAGTTGGGCTACCACTTCATAGGGTTGTTGTGTCAAACAACCTGCAAAGAGTTGATCAGCAATACTTTTATTTTTGGGACCAAGCCCCCGATCAGCAATGCTTTTATTTTATTGTTGAGTAATTCTTCCGCTGAGAGTTGAGTCAGGCCAAGGATTTGCTTGGGGCCAACAATGGTTCTCGAGTGCCGGGCACGTCCAAGGTGTAGGCTCGGGGTGTGAAAGATTTAATCCAATGTATATAAGCTAAAACTCTATACACAAAATCATCTACTATATAACTAAGTAAATAGATATCATAAAAGAACATACATAAATAATTATTCTATAATAAACACTATATCTAAACATAGGGTTAATAGTATATATCCCAACAGATTTAATCTAATAAATACATATGTTAAAAGGAACTTCAAAGAACAGCATCAAGGAACACTATATAAAGGTAAATAAAATTGGCCTTCCTTTTCATTTATTATTTTTTCCCCTTAAGAAAAAACAGTATGAACTTAAAGAAAATGGGAGATGAGAAGCATATAGAGTTGATAAATATTGGAATTGAATAACTGCTAGATTCAACTCATCTTCAACCTTAACGGAATGATATACGAAGGCCACTATCTCCATTTTGTAGCAGTAACAGAGATTCAAAAGCTATGAAAAAGAAGGGATTGATTTCTTTGGAAGACTCATGATTTAGAATTTTCATTTAATTGATTCATTATCATAGTGCATTGCGATTATAATTACTATAGATTAAGAGAGTACAATACATACAATTCAACATATAACTTATTATGGCTTAAAATGTGATGTTATTTGTGTATTTGGAGGAAGTGTAATGATATCTAGGAGTACTTTATTATAAACTACCAAAATTAAAGCTTTGCATGCCTAACATTTATCTTAATTTGTTTGTTATTGTTGAAACAATAGTAGATATCCATGATTTCATGAGATCGATATTAAAAAAAAAATTATAATTTTCTGTACTTTGTAATTGTCTTCACATGTGACTTCTACAATAATGTTAAAAACATGAGTTGGTGTTTCATATTTTTAATGATTTGAGTTCTCTTTCGGGGTAGATGATCTTCATATTTGAATTTACTAATTCATTCTACAGAAAGAATTATGAGTATCCTCCACGTATAAATTTAATATCAAACTTTAAAGAATTTTTTTTTCTTTTACTTTGATACAATAATTGAATAAAAATGTCTTAGTTACCCAAAAAAAATAGAGATCTTCATATAAATAGTCTGGCGAATTTACTGTTTACTTTTTCTAGCTGGTATACATTCATTATATATTGATTATACATGAAATATACATATATTTTGTATCCACCAGCTATTCTAAGTTTAATTGATTTGGTGGACAACCATGTATGTTAATTCTTCAAAAAATATATTATGAGAAGCTGCAAACTTTTGCTTCTTTTATTTTCAAAATTGTGCTAAACTTGATTAGGAGACAACTATCCCAGAAACTAGTGACTCTGATAAAAGAAGGGATAAATAATGAAAGTTCATTCCATTTGATTGTGTTGTAACGATTGGAATTAAGGGAGTCATGTTCAAAATTATTAATGTGCCATGTGAGATGAACATTTATATTCTTGCATATTAGACATGTAGAACTTGCCCTGCGTATGTAAAAGTTGAATTTAGTGTTGAATTGTGGGATGTGATTTAAATATTGATATTGATATTGATATTTGAGAACACTTTAAGATTAGATATTAGATACTTTCAATATACTTGTTTACTTATATATATATATATATATATATATATATATTTCAAACTTGAGCTACCTATAACTGAGACGGGAATTGGAGAATCCAGTGGCTCCAAGCCCGCTTGGAAGTTTATGCACAACGATACTTCATGCTTAGCGGGTGGTTGTTTTCTATCATAGGTGTTGTTTAGGAAGATATTTGAAGATGACCATTTGGAGTAGACTTTTTGAAGCTTTTATGAAAATCACATTTATATACAGGCATTTATATTTTGTAGTGATTTGGGACTTAAATATGATCCATATGTTATATTTATTTATGCATATTTGGAGGCTTGTGGATCATAAGACCATAAATTTTCTAACTTAAATTTGGTGACTTGTTTGGCTATTTTAAGGTGCAAACTCAAGTCTTGTGATGTACTAAATTTACACTTTACTTGTAATTATGTACAAATGAGGAAACTAGTTTATCTTTTGATACTCGAAATATTGAAAATTCATGTTTAGTTTGAACATGTAGTAGTGTTATATGAAAAATTAAATTTTGTTAGGTATTTTTGTTATTTTAGAAAGGATCCTATCATCTTAAACTGATACTCTTTACTTTGTATTTTTTTTTTTAACTTGGAATTATATGAGTTAAATGGTGGCAAAATATTGTACTTTAAGGGCTTTTTCGAATAGGCAAATTACTATGAATTGTTTTAAAATTAACCTATTCTAAACATTGTAAGTATGGAGTATATTGAATTTAGTTTTATAAGTAGAATCCTTCTAAAAGGGAAATTGAGGACTTAGCTGAGTAGCTTTCAGTATCAGAAATGGTGAAAGAGAGACATGAGGTTACCTGAGTGGACAAAGAAGCCACAGCAATAAAGGAAAGATTGGAATAATGTAGCAGTTATAATAGAGACAGACTCACTCACAATAAAGAACAAGTTGGAAGGTTGCCTTGGACACTGTGTGGTTATGGAGGTTAATGTTAAAAGTGTGTTGAGAGATAAAAAGAAATAGTCCGAATTTCTCGTGCAGATAAGTTCAACAATTTTCAGGAACTACATATAACAGTTGGCAGGAAGATTCTAATCTCAGACAAGTGACATCAGATCAACAACTATTCAAACGAGTATCAACTGAGAAACATTGTAGACATTTATTAGCAGTGAACTAGTGGTGACAACAGAGGCTTGCTTAAGCAAAAACTGGAACAGTGAAAATCTTGTGTCATGTACAACAGCTTTAAAAGATAGAAGAAAGGTTCTCAATTTCATTGTCCATCGACTATTGCACTCGTTTGCTGGGATAATAGCCAAAAGGAGGAATGAGAAAATCCTACATGCCTCTAATTATGATATTACTTTGTTAGATATCTTAATGTAATTTAGGAGTCTTCTGAGGGCCTTCCCACTGGCAATGGCTTCTCTGGCTCTATCAAAGGCTGCACTTACGTCTTGAGCTCCATCAGACCCAAGCAAATGGTCAACCATTCCAGCATTTAAGACAATTCTATCGTAGGCTGGACCTTTCTCACCACGTAAAGCTGCTAAACCCAACTCTATATTCCTTGCAACCTAAATAAATTCAGAAAGAAACAGAGGATTAATAATCCTGATTTTCCTTGACATAAAAACCCAAGGAGGTAGGTAGCCTACAAGTTGAGAGAGAAGCAATCAAGTTGAAACAATTACACTCATCTTCTTCACATAAACTATGCTCATTTGAGAGAGTAGCAATCATGTTAAGACGATCAGCCTCATCTTCCCTTCAGTATAGAAATTTCAGATCCCAAACTAAGTAAAGATGATTTCTTACACATAATTAACTTCACAGAAGCAATGATCATTTATACTCTTTTAGAATTGATGCGCCACAAAGAGAGTAGTCCAATTTACACAATGACCAAGAGCAATCAGTGGCACATGCAAAATGATAACTGAAAGCTAGCAGGTGTTTAGAAGTTCTGTCGGTTCTATCTTTTTGGTAATTAACCCATTAAGTTCCTTTCAGAAAGGTACATCAATCTTAATAACCGATACATCTTCAACCTTTTTACACCATCTCTTAGCTTCTTCTTTTTATGAGAAAGGTAACGTTACTACTTATATATCCATAGGTATACTACACCAACATGTATAGTTCCCCAACAAAAGTATTACAACTTACATCATGTGGTTCAACTTATCCTAACAAAAAGTCTAAACATCAAAAATATCTTCTGTTTGAGCTAATAGTTTTTGCTCACACAAAAAATAAAATAGGCCTAAGCAATATCTTAAGAATCTGTAAGCTGCTTTGTACTCCTTCAAAACACCTCTTGTTCCTCTCGATCCAGACTGACCACCAAATATAAGCCGGGACAATCTTCCATCTCTCCTCCTTACTTACCATGACATCCTTGTTCCAGCATCTTACGACACCTGCTATGCTTCCAGGTTTCACCCATCTGATTCCTGTTAGGCATATAAACATCCTCCATAGTTGGTCTGTCCACTTGCAATGCAAAAAAAGATGGTTGATTGTCTCCGCTTTTTCCCCGCATAGAAAACACTCAGCGACTAATTGACGACCCCTTTTACTTAGGTTTTCCTGTGTCAAGACTGCCTCTTTTGCCAAAATCCAGATGAAGCAGTTAACTTTGTAAGGAATCTTTGGCTTCCAAATCATCTTCCAAGGCCAATCTCGTTCCTTCACTACTGCTGAATTCAGCTCTTTGTATGCCGAGTTGACAGAGAACTTCCCATTCTTGTCTTTACTCCATTCCAGTCTATCATCTTCTCCATTGAGGTTATTGATGCCTGCTACTGAATTGTAAAATTCTGCAACTCTTTCCATCTCCCAATCATTCAGATGTCTCCTTAGGAATAAGTTCCATCCCTGACCAGTCCACATCATGGCAACTGTGGCATGTTGTTGTTGACTTAATGTGAAGAGTTTTGGATGTTGTTGTCTCATAGTTCCCTGCCCTGCCTATTTGTCATGCCAAACGGATGTTCGATGTCCATTCCCAATCTTCACCTTTGTTCTGATTTAGATTAATGGCCATAGGTCCTGATAGCTCTCCTGACTGAGCACCCATAGGGTGTTGTTACAATCTTAGTCATCCATTTGTCTTCCAGGCCATATTTTGCAACAATTGCTTCTTTCCACAACATTCCTTCATCAGTAGCAAACTTCCACAACCATTTCATCATCAAACTCTGGTTCTGCTTCTTCATGTTTCTTATGCTTAGACCCCCCTGCCTTCTTGTCTACTAATAGCTCCTCCCATTTGACTAGGTGATATTTTTTCTTATCTTCACTTCCCTGCCAGAAGAAGTTCCTTCTCAGTGCATCTATTCTTTTACTTACACTGGCAGGTATAGAAACAATAGACATCAAATAAGAAGGCAAAGTGTCCTGAACACTATTGACTAGTGTCAGTCTGCCACCCCTAGAGAGATATCGACTCTTCCAATTTGTTAATCTCCTGGTGCATTTCTCCACTACTCCATTCGAAATCCCTATTAACTTACTCTTTGCACCCAATGGAATCCCGAGATAAGTTGTTGGCATCTCTCCCACCTTACCCCCAAGTCTGCTTGCAAGGATATCTATCTCATAGACTGTGTTGATGGGATATATGAAACTTTTCCCCCAATTTATGTGCAATCCAGAGACTGCTTCAAAAATAATGAGAATGACTCTCAAAATTAGGACTTGTTCCTCTAACGCTTCACAAAATATCAAGGTATCGTCTGCATACTGAAGGTGTGTTACCTCCAAACTGTTTTCCTTTCCCATCTGGAAGCCTCTAATCCATCCCTTCCCCCTTGCCTTATTCAAAAGGTAGCTCATTCCTTCCATAGCTAGTATGAAAAGAAATGGAGACAAAGGATCACCCTGTCTCAAGCCTCTATGATGGAAAAAAACCATTTGGTACCCAGTTGATTATCACTGAGAATCTGACTGTGCTTATGCATTGTGATATCCATTTGACCCACCTATTTCCAAACCCCATCTTCTCCAAAAGTTGTAATAGGAAGTTCCAATTCAGATGGTCATAGGCCTTCTGGATGTCCAACTTGCAAACAATACCTGGCTTTTTACTACCCTATCTAGAGTCTATACATTCGTTTGCAATTAGCACTGCATCCATTATATGTCTTCCTTTGATGGAGGCCATTTGTTGTCTATCTACCAAACCATGAATTACCTTCTTCAACCTTTCTGCTACAAGCTTTGCTATGATCTTGTACACCCCCCCCCCCCAATTAGGCTTATAGGTCTGTAATCATTTAATTCTTCCGCCCTTGCTTTCTTAGGGATCAAAACCACAAAGGTAGCATTAATACTTTTTTCAAAAATACCCTTCTCATGAAAATTTTGTATTGCTGCTATAAGATCCACTCTGATAATTTCCCAGCATTGCTTAAAGAACTCCATAGAGTAACCATCAGGACTAGGTGCCTTGTCCCCTGCACAAGCTTTAATGCTATTCAAAATCTCTTGGGGTTCAAAAGGTGCCATTAACAACAAGTTCTCCTCATCGCTGATTCTGGGACAATTCTCCATTTGTAGGTGTGGTCTCCATTCCTCTGTTTCCGAGTATAGTCTCTCATAATATGAGACTATCGCTTTTATCTGCCTCTAACTGTGCCAAAACATTTTGCTTCTGAGCCCCTAAATTCCCCTGTCTTGTCTTACTCCACTCCTTTAATTTAATTTTTAGAGCCCTCAATTTTGCCACTAGAATAAAATCAGGGCTACCTTCATAATTGAAAGAATCCCACCATTCCTTTATCCTCTCTTTGAAGCCTTCTGACTGCGGCCACCAATTCTCAAACTTGAAGTAAGATTTTGATTTCTCCCATTCTCCACACTGTAGCATAATGGGAGTATGATCTGAAGTAACTCTTTGTATTATGGACTGCTTGATGTGTCTGAAGCTGTCGTCCATTTCTTGTGATATGAGAAATCTGTCCAGTCTTGCTGCACTTTCATGCCTATCACCCTTCTTCCATGTATACTTAACCCCTTTTAGCTCCAAGTCTACTAATTCCATGTCCTCAATGAACTCTGAGAAGTCTGACATTGCTTTGTTTATTCTCCTGCAGTTCTTCTTTTCTGATGGGTGTCTAGTAGTATTAAAATCCCCACACAGGATCCATGGCTCTGTCAAGAGCCCCCTAGCTGCCCCAATCTTCCCCCAAGTTTCTTCCCTTTCTACCCTATCATTAGGAGCATAGATACATGTTAAATGCCAGTCAAAAACTTGCCTTATCCCTGCAAAACTGCATGAAACAGAGTACATCTCCACACTGTTCAATACCCCTGTCCAGTCCCTCTTATCCCACATGATGACAATGCCCCCCTTGTTCCACTAGCCTCTAATTGAACATAGTCTACCTATTTATTCCCCCATATCTCCCTAACAGCTTCTGTGATGTCCCCATTTACTTTAGCTTCTTGTAAACACACTATATCTGCCTTCCACTCCTTCATAATGTTCCTTATGAGAGCCCTCTTCCTACCACAATTTAACCCCCTCACATTCCATGTCACTACTTTCATAATCATTGATCTTTGAGTGCCAAGAATCCCCCCCTCGCTTCTGGACCCATAACTCCAGAATTTGCTATCTAATTCTAGCCCCTTCAGTTCATACATCCCCTTCCTTTTAGTTGTTCCTTGTGTCCCTTTGTGTTGTGACTTATTGTTATCTACCCTCATAAACAGTTCCTTCGCCTTTTCTTCGCAGCCTTTGAAATCGACCCCAAATTCCGAACTTAATTGGATAATGTACTGCTGAATCCGTTCCTCGGTAGTGGTCTCATGTGAACATTCTTCCACTGGTAGATTGTTCTCACCTGGAAGTTGCATGTTCAAAGGGATTACATCTTCCTCAACTCTCTCTTCCATGTTTGCCTTTTCTTTTATCTGCATATCTGCAATTTCAACAACTTCTTTGTTTGTGCATTGATCTGTTGATGATTCTGCGTTTTGAGTCACTTGAGTAGCCTGAATCTCCTTCTCCTTCTGTTGTGTCGCAAAATATGCAGGCCCGAGCCTCTTTTGGGCATTGCAAATATTTGCTTGTATTTCTATGTCAATTATATCATATTTTTGGGGTTTTGCTGATGTTCTCTTAGCTTTTTATTACTTAAAAATAGTCTATCACCATGATATTAATAAGAGAAAAGGAATAACTTGTCCATGTTTTATGCCTTTAAGATAAGCAGCAGGCAAAATAAGTATCACTTACTGATCTGACAAATTTTGATGCTTGCAAAGTACAAATCAAAACCCGGGAACAGAAAAAACATTTGGAAGAGAACAAGAGAGATGGAGCTTACAGATCTATCTGTTCTTGGAGTATCTGTGGATGCAAAGCCATAATCACTAGCATTCACCTCAATATTGAAACTCTCACGTGATACACCTGCGACATCTTAATAGGCTTGAGCTTGCAGAAAAAATTTCTTAAAACCATCTGTCTTATTGTCTATTTTCTTTAGAATAGGTAAGCTGTTTCTATGTAATTGGAGAAGCGGGAGCTTAGCAACTCAACACAGACGATAAAGGATAAAATCACTGACACTATGGTAAACACGTACCATCAACTGCACAAGCAGGTGCCAAATTCACTGAGCGAAACCCTGAGCAATAATTCACAGGAAGTCCTTTTGATGCATTTACTGACCGCAACCTTGTCGTCATTGAAAGTGCACCTTCCTCACCCTAAAGATGCAAACATATACAAAGATTACATGAAATCAATGCCTGCACGAGTTTACTAAGGTCAGAGATGATAATAGACAGTGGATGGTTCATCCCCCACTACCTCCCAACCCCCCCAAACAAAAAAAAAGGAACTCTTTCAGGCTATGAAGTACCTTTACAACCAAACCAGCATGCACACCCCTTCTTCTCATAAGCATTAACAATGGTTCTTCATAGCCTCCATGATAGAAACCAGCAACAATTGCTTCCTTTCCCCGAGCCTGAAGAGAAAACAGCACATTTCAACTGAAGACCAATTTGTTCAAGCCGAGGAGCTTCTGGTGTTTTAAAGGTAAATACACACAAATGGGACAAAATAAAAAGACATCTGAAAACCAGTAGCTTCTTTCTAAGAACCTACATGTGATTGAGAGTAAATCAAATTAAATCATTAACATGGCCACCTGAAATCTAGAAAAATTTAAATAAGCCAACTTGGATGATTTCTTTTGTATTTGGTACAACAGGAACAAACAGTACCATGACCTACCCGCACAATTTGTTGAACTTTCTCAGCTGTTGCCAGTGGTGGACGTTTCTTTATATGTTCCCTTAACCCAATCAATGAATATCTGCAAGGATAATAACATATGTACCATCAGCTGGTTTTTATTATCATATGAAGTTTAACGCAGGTATTCATAAACCAATAAGCTAAGAAACAACTTCTCTCTACCATTGAGCTGAGCTTAAACGAACATCTAGGATCTCTACAGAAGAAGGACAATGACCACGTGCTTAACCGTTGGGGTCAGCCAATTAGTGGCAGGTAATTTTGCAGGTAAATTGAAACAAGTAGCCTCTAGAGACAAGTATAGCATACTATGTATACAGATTTTAGATGTACAACAACAACATACCCAGTGAAATCCCACAAGTGATCTGGCAAAGGTAAAATGTACGCAGACCTTACCACTACCTCGTGGAGGTAGTGAGGTTGTTTCCGAAAGACTCTTGGCTCAAGTGCAACAAATCCCGGTATAAAGAAGGAGACAGTGAAGAAAATATAGCAAATAACAAGGAAATAGTGCAAAAGTCTACCCAAGAGGAGCCAAAACAACACTAAAATCATGTGATAATCGAAACACCATAAACAACATACTAGGATAGATAATTAAAAACAATGATATACAATGATAGAAGTAAAAAACAAGAACTACAATAATACAAGTAGTACCAAAGCAAACACCAACCACCCTAAGCAAGACAACAATAGACTACCTACTAACCTTCTACCGTAATACGTGTCATCCACACCCACCTTATCTAGGGTCATATCCTTGATAACCTAAAGCTACGTCATATCCTGACTTATCACATCTCCCCAATACTTCTTCAGCCTACCTTTGCCTCTCATGGCACCCTCTATAACCAACATCTCACAACTCCTCCCTGGTGCGTCTATGCATCTCCTCTTCACATGTCCAAACCATCTCAATCTCGCTTCCCTTATCTTGTCCACCGCGAAGGTCACTCCTACCTTATTCCAGATATCCTTAATTCTAATTTTATCACTCCTAGTATGACCACACATGTAACTCCCCTGAATATTTAAACTATTATTCTCACTCCAACAAGTCATTCTTTGATAATAGGAACAACTCCTACTTCACAATTCCTTAACTTTTCAGACGTGGAAAACTTGTTTATCTTTAATTATGTTGGTATTATAAAGAATAGTGTCCGGGTAGTTCAGTGAATTCTCATGACATAATACATATCCTTCTAACAATACTTAACATTGCATGGTTCAGAAAGAGATTTTGATTACTTACCACAAGGTAGAGTGTGTCTAAAATTTCACCCAAGAGGAACATGTTTTTCATGTGATTTTGTGGACCAATATGCTTATAAGAGAGTTATAAAGGTTCCTTAGTCTTAAGGGAACCAACTTTTATAGAGGAACTGCAAAAAAATAAGTTATACAAGTGATATTTATCACTAGAATTTGCTTTAAAAAGGTGGTGGCCCAAAAACTCAATGTTGGCTGCCCAACTTCTAAAAATATCACACTTTGATTTCTATTATTAAAATGATATGTATATTTTAATGAGAATTTACTAATCTGACGCAATTCTTTATAATACTAGCACAATTAAAGATAAGCAAGTGTTCCACGTCTCAAAATTCGAGTAAAGGAATTGTGAAGTAGGAACTGTTCCTATCATCTAGGAATGGCTTGTTGGAGTGAGAATATTAGTTTAAATATTTGGGGGTGTTACAACACATCCACCTCAACATTCTCATCTCCGCAACACGTATCTTCCGAACATGGGAGTTCTTGACTGGCCAACACACAGTCCCATACAACAATGTCCTTGAACCACCACTCCACAGACCTCACTTTAATGCCTACCTCACGCATCGTATCATTGAATTTGCACTTCACATATTCTATCTTAGTCCGGATCATCCAGAACCCTTTATCCTCCAAAGTACAAAGATTCTAGATGTAAATACTTTTATTTCTTTATTTCCATACGACTTTCATGAATGTGGTAACTTTCTTTTACAATTTTGCTAGATATCAATGTTTGGTGTTTTATACTTGCAGTCTTGCACCACAAAGAAACTCTCCCTCCCACCAAACAAACAAATAAGTAAGATCATGATCGAAGTGCTCCAATAGAAGACATAATGATGTCACATTGATCATATAAGGAAACCAAGAAACTAAAATGTGAAGAAGAAACCACAATGTAGGAGCCGTGTTCAGATGGGAGTTGAAGTCAGCAAATACCAACTCAAATATTAAGAAGACATAACATAGAGGAAGGGAGGAATCCAACATGAAGGGCGTCGGAACAGCCATACAGAATATTTCAAACAATCAGATTCGATCAACCTAGAACTTTAGAAGTATTCAGAATCAGGAAGACCAGATTAAAGAATCCATAGCAGAAACATGCCCTTTTTACTTTTAATTGATATCTAGGACAGTTGCTGGAATTTAATTGAGGCATTAACTTTCTCCACAGAAAGTACAAAAGAAAAAGAAAAAAAAAAGGATAAAAGGTAATCAATGGTTTCTGAAAGGTTGGATCTACGTACAAAGAAGGGCGAGCTTCGCGCTGACTTACATAAGCAAAACCAACTTCATCATCCTGAATACAATTTGGATTACTAAGAAACCGCAGCAGTTCATTTAAGTTTTAAGGCAAAAAAAAGTATCAAGGCAGGGAGAATCATGGACCTCAAGAAGCATTTTTGCTTGAGAGGGGGTTAAGTGTGTGTTTGCCCCCATAAACATCAGCATTTGTTCTTCAGTAATGCCTCCCTGGAGTAAGAAAAGGAGATTTGAGTAAACCACTTGCTTCAAAGAAATGGGAAGTAAAAAATTGAACAGATGTGGAAATATATCTGCCATTATAAAGTCATAACAGTCTGCAAATTCAAATTTTCGTTTGAAGGTAGCAGCAGGTGCCTTTTCAAGTAAATATTTCCATTTTCCTCACATATTCATGTATACTACTAATAAAATCTGTATCTCAGCATATACATCGGACATAAATTTCAGATTAAAATAAAAGTAGTCGACATCATATTAGTTATTACAGCATATAGGCTCATATGACCTTTGGTGGCATCCAATCCACACCATGAAGCAGGCAAGATTCACCATAGCAGGATCTAACAGCAGCAACAAACAGTGTGCTTCTGAAGTAGCGGGTGTTACCATCATAAGGCTCACCGTAGTGTGTCAATGAGTTTATATCAGCAACTGGTGCACGGCCTGATAAGGGAAGATGATAAGATTTAAGCAGATACTAAAAAATGGCATTTAGCAATAGGCATGTATCAAGCAACAACCAATTATTTTTAAGACAAAAGGTAATAGTATTATACCAAGTTCATCATCAAATGCAAGGCAGTAGGCTTTCAACTCACGGTCTGTTTCCCGATTCATTCGTTGTCCTATCATAAATGCAGAAAGGAGTGACTCACTTACACTAGATGATCCCATTTCTTCTACTTTCAATGGAAGGATGTCTTTTAGAACACCTTGAACTTCCTCGTATCCAAGATGACCCCCAGCCAAAACCTCCCTGAGGGCACCAACTAGTCTCATCTCGGCAGTACTATTTCCAACAAATTTGGGGCCTATTGAACTGCCAATTCCCATTATCGAGTCTTCTGGATCAGAGATAAATATGACATCTTTGGGAAGCACTCGAATTAATTGAGGCCAATAATGATCCATCGCACGCCTTTCCCCTTCACTCCATTGGGTTGGCTCTGGAAAAGCATTTGCACGAATTGTCATTGCAGTAAAGAATGCCCCAAGTTGTGCTTTTGATACTGGCTCTTCATCTTTGAGCTCTCCCTTTGCTGAAATCAAACACTATGGTACTGAGTATCTTCAGTAATTAATCGAGAAGTGTTGCACAAAAATATCCGTGTTCCTCTAGGGATTGGGAAGTCAAGCCTCAATAATTGTAGTGGTTTCGCTTAAATTTAAATTACTGGACCTTTTCAATTTCATCTTCCGAAATTCTTCTGCAACAATGTAAATCAAACTATATATGGTATGCAGATTTATGGAAGAGGGCCAAAATGAGAACACTAGATGAACTCAATAACTATGAGATACATTATTAACCCGAGTTATTTGATGCCTACTTAGAAGGGAAATCTCACTCTTGTCCGTATATGTACATATAAATCTCTAACCAAAACAAAACCTAATGTAAGAGTAACAAGAACAACTAAGAAATGAAAAGAACCTGATCTCAAAATGGTGTCCAAAACTTTGAGGGCTTGTTCCTCATTGAGAGGCCTGGTTTGTGTGGGGCCAGTACAAACTTTGGTTTGAGCATCGAATACAGTCTGATTAGGCTTTGGAAACTCAGAATTTCGATAGGAAGTTGACAAAGCTGGATTCTTGATATCTGGTTCTTGATGCCTCAGTTCCGAATCCAATACAGCTTTGATTGCAATACAACACCTCTTTCCAACACGTTTGATGGGAATTCGAATTTGAGGATTGGAGAAAACTCTGGTTTTTGTTGTAATGGGTAGTGGAGATATCAATGGGTCAACCGGATATAACAAAGCTTTCATATCGAAATTGACTAAAAAAAAACGCTAAGTTTATGTGCTCAACTTCGATTGAGGGATGTGCTAAATTGTCTAATTGATGAGATCGCAGAGACAAATCAATCGCTGGGTTAGGAGGGTGACCGCTTACCTTGAAATACATACAATATATCCTCCAACTTATTCCTTCTCCGGCACTTCTTTCCTCTTTACACCTTTAACATTACTCCCTCCGTCCATTTCTAGTGCTACATTAATATTTATTTAATTTGCTATTAAATACTATTTAATATTTCATACATTTTCCAAAGTATTCAATTTAAGGGAACGTCACTCAAAAATAACTTCAATTACGCTTTATATCTATAGTTTGTTAATTACAATTTGTAGCTACATGTTATTGGGAGAAGAGTGGCGAGCGAGATTGGGAGAGGGAGGAGAGAGGCGAGGGAGAGAGGGCAGAGAGTGGAGAGAGCCGAATTGTATATGTATATTTATCGAATTGTTTATGTATATTTATCGAATTGTATATGTATATATGTCAAATAGTTTTATATATGTAACTTGGTATAGATATATATATATATATATATATATTTGTATATCCTGCGAGCAGATTGGGAGTTTGGGGATTTGATGTTTGTTGAGTCAAGGCTACTTGAAAGGTGCACTATCATTGAAGCAAAGATTAAGGCTATTAGAATGGGGATTGTATACTGCTAACAACCCAACCTACTCCCACTGATTGTAAATGGGAGGTTCCATGGGCAATCTCACTGGATATTAGACATGTACAAGGGATTATCCATAGTTGCCAAGTGGAAGTGTGCACATATTCAGAGAATGCAACCAATTGGCTGATTTTTTCACTAATTATATACATAATTGATATACATATGTATTTGTATATTCTGGCGAGAGAGATTGGGAGAGAAGAGGAAAGAGCGAGCGATATTGGGAGAGAAAGGAGAGAAGCGAGCGATATTGGGAGAGAAAGGAGAGAAGCGAGCGAGAAAGGCCAGAGAGTGGAGAGAGGCTAATTGTATTTGTATATATGTCATATAATTCTGTGTGTCTGTCTGTTTGTGTGTGTGTGTAATTTGTATTTATATATGGGGAAAATGACAAATATACCCTCGAATTATTGTAAATGGTATGCAAATACCCTCCGTCGTACTTTTGGGACATTGGTGCCCCTGCCGTCCAAAAACAAGAGCATATATACCCTTTATACTAACGGACATACATGTGTCATAATCTTATTGTAATGACCCTAAAAATGAAATATGAAGAACTAGAGCCTAACGTATGAATCTTAAAAGTTTAAGCATAAATTGGACCAAGTATAAGTTCAAGAGAGGGTTCAAGGAAGGCGAAAGGCATCACTGCCCTTCGAAGCTCCCTTGAACTTCGCCTTAGCCGGATGGTAGACCTTTCCAAGGCCCTTAGAAGCTCCCTTGGTAATTGCCTTAGTTTTATTTGGGCAATCCAAGGGAGGCATAAAAAGGGGTAATTTCGTGATTTCCTTTTTGGTCTAAATTAAATAGGTATAACCTATTTTATTTTATATAAATATATATATATGATATAAGTAGGTCATTTGAATACTCCCATGGATATGCCTTAGCTTTAATAAAAATAAAAAAAAACAAAGGCAAGGTCCAAGGCTAGTGGATCACTTCAAGGACCTTAAATACTCCCTTGGACTTTACCTTAGTTTTATTTGGTAAGTTGGGCAAGGGGCGTTTTCATAAATATTATTTTAAAGTTAAATTAAGAAGTGGGTATATTTTATATTATTGCTAAATAACTATATAAGGTATTAAAACATTTAAAAGGTATTTTTCAATTCATTCTTCAATAAAACTCCCAAAAGCTCCCTCTCTCTATATTTCTCTCAAACTCAAAGAAGAAGAAGTGGGAGCTAGCGGTTTTGATTCAAGGAGCCTTCTTCATCAAATTTCTTGAGAAAATCTTAGCAAAATGGGGATCCTTTATCCTTGATTATTCTTTCTTTCAAGGAACCCAATCAAAAAGGTTTTCAAGGTTTTTCAAATACACAAAACCCTATTTCGAATTCTAAGCATGTGTTCTTGCATTAAATGATTTTCTAATGATGATTTATGTTAGTATTGATGTTTATTGATGGTTTTAAGAAAGTAATCTTCATGGACCCATGTCTTCTCAAATTCTCTAAATTTGGCCTAAAGTGGGTATATTGATTTTGAGTAATTGATGAAGGATTATTGAGTGGTTTGGTGTGGGCTCTTCTTATATGATCTTAGCTATGTTGAATTGCTGAAAATTGTTATTGAATTGTATAATGTGAGGTAGTAGCCTTGAATGGTCATAAATTGGGATTTAGCCTTTATAGTTGAATGTTGTTATTATCATTGTTATTGTATTGTTAATTGTTGGAATATGAGGATGATGAAGATAGATATTGAAAGAGGGTAAGTTGACCTAACTTGATGAATATTGTATAATTGGCATGTAATTGAGTATTGTGGCTTATGGCCTTTGAAAGGTGGTAAGATGGTTTGATCTATTAATATTGCTATAATTGTTTCTTAGGTTGGATCCACCTTTGGTGGAAGTGTTGCTTGTTTCTTTTGAATTATGATTGTGGCTATGAAGGGCATTACAGGAGTATTGTTGTATTGTTGTGTTATTATATGTAAATGAAGCTATATGTAAAGTTCTATATGAGGCTATATGTAAAGTCCTATATGAAGCTATATGTAAAGTTTGTGTGATGCTATAATGTGAAGATGTTCTAATGGTATTAATGTGATATTGTATAAAGTGTTATTATGCTAATGTGAAAGCATATTTCTCTTGAAATGATGTATATATGTGATGATGTTGGATTATGAAGTGTCCTCAAATGATAATGTTGTGACTTGATTAGTAGACTAAAGTGTCTCTTCTTGTTACTTAAAGTCTTAAATGCATGAATGTGTGAAGTGGGCTAGAACTAAGAAATGGTGCCCTTTCTATAAATGCTAAAAGAGGAATTCTAGGCCAAGACTTGAATCGGCAGAACTAAGAAATGGTGCCCTTTCATAAATCTAGCTTTCCTAAGTAAATGTATAACCTTGAAGGATGGGCCTTAGGGCGATGT
>JAJOOO010002681.1:0-32262 GCA_029582685.1 Solanum piurae
CCCCCCCCCCCCCCCCCCCCCCCCCCCCCCCCCCCCCCCCCCCCCCCCCCCCCCCCCCCCCCCAAGTCTATGCCTAAGGGTCAGTTTGTTTTTTATTTTAAAGCTAGAAAGATGATCTCTAAGGGTTGATTTTACCATTAAGTAAGGGTGAGGGATGCAAATTCTGAAACCCCTTCTCTTGAGTTGGTCCACGTTGTAAGTGAGTTTTTGGAAGTGTTCTAGATGTCTTACCCGATGTTCCTCCCGAGCGGAAAATAGACTTGGGTATTGACCTTCTCCCAGGTATGCAACCTATCTCTATTGATCCTTATCGTATGGCTCCGGCAAAACTTAAGGAGTTGAAAGAACTGTTGAAGGATTTGTTGGATAGGGTTTCATCCGACCAAGTGTCTCTCCATGGGATGCTCTAGTTTGGTTCGTTAGAAAGAAGGATGGTTCTCTTCATATGCTCATTGATTATAGACAGTTGAATAAGGTGACCATTAAGAACAAGTATCCTCTCCCAAGTATAGATGATTTATTTGACCAACTTCAAGGGGCAAGTTAATTCTTTAAGATTGATCCCGATCGGGTTATCAACAATTGAGGGTGAAAAATAATGACATTCCAAAGACGACTTTTAGAACTTGGTAAGGTCATTATGAGTTTCTAGTGATGTCTTTTGGGTAGACTAACGCTTCAGCGACATTTATGGACTTGATGAACTGGGTGTTTAGACAATAACTTGAGATGTTTGTGATTGTGTTTATCGATGATATTTTGATCTACTCAAGGAGTGAGGATGAATATATTGATCATTTGAGGATCATTTTGCAAATTCTTAAGGCTCAACAACTTTTTGAAACGTTTAGCAAATGTGAATTTTAGTTAAGGTCTGTAGCTTTCCTCGGTCATATTGTGTCAAGTAAGGGTATTGAGGTAGATCCTAAGAAGACGGATGCGGTCAAGAGTTGCCTTAAACCTCTATTTTCCTCGAATATTAGAAGTTTTTTGGGTTTGGCCGGTTACTATAGAAGATTTGTTGAAGGTTTCTCTTCAATTGCCTCTCATTTGATGGCTTTCACTCAGAAGAAGGCTAAGTTCATATGGTCAGAAGCTTGTGAGAAAAGTTTTCAAGAGTTGAAAGATAGACTTACTTCCGTTCCGGTGTTGACATTACCAGAAGGAATGGATGACTTTGTGGTTTATTGTGATGCCTCAAGAATTGGGCTAGGGTATGTTCTAATGCAAAATGGGAAAGTAATTACATATGCCTCAAGGCAACTTAAAACCATGAGAAGAATTATCCTACTCACGACCTTGAGTTAGCGGTGGTCGTATTTGCCTTAAAGATTTGAAGGAACTAGTTGTATGGAGTTCATGTTGATGTGTTTACCGATCACAAGAGTTGGCAATATGTGTTTAATAAAAGGGATTTGAATCTTCGCAAAAGAAGGTTACTTTAGTTATTGAAAGATTACGACATGAGTGTACTTTATCACCCCGGCAAGGCTAATGTAGTAGAGGATTTTCTTTGTCGATTGTCCATGTGTAGTGTTGCTCATATTGATGAAGAAAAGAAAAAATTTGGTTCGAGATGTGCATATATTGGCTCAATTAGGTGTTGAACTAGTAGACTCTACCAAAGGGTTGTTATGGTTCACAATGGTTCCGAATCGTCTTTTGTGGCGGATGTTAAAGCCATGTAATGTCTTGATCCAATTTTGGTAAATTTGAAAGAGGCGGTGCTTAAACAATCAGTTGAGGCTTTCTCCCAATGGGGAGATGATGTACTGAGATACCAAGATCGTTTATGTGTTCCAAATGTGGATGACTTGAGGGAGTAGATTTTGGAAGAAGCCCATAGTTTGCGGTATTCTATTAACCCGAGAGCCACAAAGATGTACCCTGACCTACTGGAAGTCTATTGGTTGAATGGGATGAAGAAGGATATTGCGCGATTCGTGGCAAAGTGTCCAAACATGCACTCATGTAAAGGTTGATCATCAGAAACCGAGAGGTTTGTCCCAATATTTTAGCATTCCTACTTGGAAGTGAGAAGACTTGAATATGGACTTTGTTGTTGATTTGCCTCGCACCCGGTGACAACATGACTCTATTTCGGTTATAGTAGATCAGATGACAAAATAAACTCATTTCCTCTCCATCAAGGATTCCTATTCAGCGGAGGACTATGCCATGTTGTATTTGAGAGAAATGGTAAGGCTACATGGAGTGCCTTTGTCCATTATTTCCGATCGTGGTACCCAATTCACTTCTCAGTTTTGGAAGTCATTCCAAAAGGGGCTTTGTACTAAGGTTAAGCTTAGCACAACTTTTCACCCCAAAACCAATGGCAAGCGCAGCATACCATCAAAACTTTGGAAGATATGTTAAGGGCTTGTCTATTTTAAGGGTAATTGGGATGCCCATTTTCCATTGATTGAGTTTGCCTACAATAACAGTTATCACTCAAGTATCGATATGGTTCCATTTGAGGCCTTGTATTGTAGGAGTTAGATATCCCATAGGTTGGTTAGAGGTGGGTAAAGTTTCCCTAATAGGTCTCGAGCTAGTTCATCAGGCTATGGAGAAAGTTTGATTCATTAGAGATAGGTTGAGAATGTCTCAAAGTCGGTAAAAGTCTTATGCCGATGTGAGAAGAATGGATCTAGAGTTTGAGGTTGACGATTGGGTTTACTTGAAAATCTCACCCCATGAAGGGTGTAATAAGATTTGGCAAGAAGGGGAAGCTTAGTCCCCGGTATGTAGGCCCATATTACATTTTGAGGCGTGTGGGTAAGGTTTCCTATGAGTTAGATTTGCCAAATAAGTTGGCAATCGTGCATTCGATTTTCCATGTCTCTATGCTTAAGAAGTGTGTTGGTGATCTGACATCCATAGTTTCCCTATAGGATTTAGGAGTTGATTAGAGTCTCTCATATGAGAAGGTTCCGGTTGAGATTCTGGACCGGCATGTTAAAAGCTTGAGAAACAAGGAAATAGCTTCCGTGAAGGTTTTGTAGAGGAATCAATTAGTTGAGGGTGCTACTTGGGAGGCCAAGGCCGATATGATGTCTCGATATCCTCATATTTGTCCTTCTACTCCTATTCTAGCTTGAGGTAAAGAGTTTCCTCTTGAGTTTCCTTGTTTTGGGAGTCATGTGTTTTTCTCTGTTTTCCATGATTTACTTATGATTATGCATGTTCACGAAAACTAGTGTTTTGAAAGAAAATGAGTTTATATGATTGATTTTTCTCATGTTGTTGTGCATTGAGTATGAGTTTCCTATAGACTTCAAGAGATGAATTGATCAACATGCACTTTTTGAGATTAAATTGTGTAGAGGCTCCATGAATTGTGTTGACCGTGATTTTAGCTTGGAGAAGGTAGTTCCTCCTTGAACAAGAGAAATTTTGAGAATTCATGCATATTGGGTTGATAAATGTAGTTCGTACTTCCTTTTTATGCATTTGAGTATGTTGATGTTTCCTCCTTATTTATGTGCATTGCAAGCATAATGGGCTGATAGAGTTAGTTCACCCCTCTTATGATGTTTAGAAAACATCCTACCTTGGAGTCGATAGTTCCTCCATGGTTGTATGCATTTCATTGATATGTTGGGTTGTTAGTTCCTCTCCTACTCTTTTAGAACCAGTTTGAATCTGATTCGAGGAAGAATGGTCCCAAGGGGGAGATATTGTAACACCCTGTATCCGAAAAAGGGCAAACTGCAGCTTTGCAGGTGCTGGAGGAGCCAAACCACGCCGGCCACCCACGTCCCGTAGAAGAAGAAGGATTCACCTACGGCTTCAAGCTAAGGTTCCAGTTTCTCCATTGAAGGCTAGCATTTGGAGTTAAGGTATGATAGTTTTCATCTATGGATTCCATTATCCATGGATTCCCTAAATCTCTATACTTCAAATAGTAGAATTCCCAATTGAGTTAGGGTTTTCTTCAATTAGCATGGGTTCTAATAATGACTGATTTAAATTCTTTAATTATGATCTTTGAAGTATTATTGATGAATTGCAATGCTTTCATGATGAATTCCCCAATGAACCCATGTGATCCCTATGTTTTCAAGTTATGAACTATATGTTAAGAATTTTTTATCTTCAAAGTAGAGTTTTAGGAAATTGAGCATGTATTACTAGTTTTACATGATGATATGATGAAATCCATATCTAACCCATGTTTTCTAAGAGGTGATGATTGTAATTGGGTTTTGACCTCAATGAGGTAAATTATGGACTTAGCATTGTTTTATGAAATCTATGCAAATGTTTTAGGTTGCTTTAAGAGTAAAGTACCAATTATGATGATGTTGTGCTGTGAAAGGTCATTCTCACTAAAACACATACTAGCATGATATGAAAGGTTTTCTCACATAGAAAGGATTCTTAGGTTGAAAAGCGTGCTCACCTAATTTAATCAAAGATTAGGAGCTATCTTAATGAAACTAGCTTGAATCGGTTGGCCAAGGAAACCCTTTCATGAGTAATGAAGTCAAGTAAGAAATGACTATTCCGTGGGATTGTATGCTTAGCATCGAGTGTATATTGAAAATGAGATGGAAGCTCTCCCGTAGTAGAGGTCGGGTTTCCAAAGAAATCTCATGAGATGGAATCTCACCTCTCGAAGCGGCCGGGTTTCTAGTAGCAATATCCTTATCCCATAACTATGTGCCCACATAGGTTGATTAGCAAGTGGATCCACTTAAACTAGAAGTTTAAGGTTCAACCTTAGGCAAGTAAAATACCTATTTTCGGTGTGGGGTAACAAAGGATTTCATGTTATAGCTCACCTGGTCTCATGTAGATTAAGGCTAATTCCCCACAAATAATAATGAACTGAGGTTACTCAAGGAGTATCAAATATGAGTTTAAAGATATCAAAAGAAGAAGTTAGCTTGCATTGACCATGATTTACGACTTATGTTTTATAACTCTTTCATATAATGTTTTAACTTGGCCAATTGTGTGTCATGAAATGAAATGTCCCTTTTAGCATGTTTTAAAATGTTTTTATGCATTGCTATGAAACTTGGTACATTGTTTTGTACTAATGCATACTCTTGCCTACATTTTTCCCAAATGTAGGGTCTGATACTCAAGGAAGTCAGTTTCATGGCTAGAGCTTGGATTTGATTGTTTCCCAAGCTTGGTGAGTCCTCATGGTTTGAGGACGGATTTCCTATGTTTAGTTTCTTGCATGTATTTCTATTTTGAACATGATGTACGAGCTAGGACAAATTTCATTTGATTGTAATAGATGGCCATAATGAGACAAATTTTTTAGACCTCCAATTTCCTTTTATAAAATGTTTTAGACTTGAAATGCTGTTTTACTCTTATTGTTCTATTTCTTATGTTATGAGAGCTAAGTGGCTTGTATGGAGTCCTTCGGGGTTCTATACGCCATGTTACATCTAAGGTGTACCCCTGGGTCGTGACAGTGGATGGGGTCCAAGAATGTCCCAAAGTTGTCTCGGAGAGTACACCAGAAAACCAGCAAGATAATTTTGGAACTTTTTACTTTAAATATGCATTGGTGATATGAGCATCACATCTCGTTAAGTGTTTATTTACTTTTAATTGATTGGCTTGTATAGTTAGAATCATTGTTATCTTTCTTATCGATAGTACGGGTTTACTTTTATCCTTATATAAGATTCTCAGTTACAACTTTCTGTACACAGTTGGCCTATGATGCCTACTAAGTACCCGTATATTGGTACTCATTCTACACTTCTACATTTTTTTCTAATCTAGCTCCTAGTACAAACCACCCTCATTGAGGGAAAAATCTCTCGTGGCTATCAAGACTTGGATTATGTGAGTTCCTGGCGTCCAAAGACTTGTTTCTTTCGCTTTTTTGTATTGAATTCTATTTTGATTTTTTATAAGTCATTTTTTCTGTATATAGTTCTCTCTGTACTTAGATGTTAATATATGTGTGACACCATGTCTGGACTTTGTTCTTTTGTATATTTTGCCTTTCTAAGTCACTTTCAAGCCCATTTTGTATATTTGTTATCATATTTACTTATCTATACTATGGGCCCTATTCTATATTTTTACTAGTACAATTTCTACTCTTTTTCTCTATTTAATATTTGTCTTCATCTTTGTCCTGGTTGGGTTTTTGTCTTTCCTACTAGGCGGGTTATTGTAGACGCCATCGTGGCTCGATTTCTGCTCCTCACAACACGATATTACAACTTTAGGTTCACTGATCTTACCAATATATGTGCAATTGTTTAGTTGAGTCTCGTGGATCGGTACAATGACATTCATATCCATTCTTTGGGAAGCTATAGGTCATTCATAGGAATATTTCACTATTTCTTACTTCATATCGTGCATTGATGATACAATAATATCTAAATTCCATTTGTTTAATTCTTCCTCAGATGGCTAGGATTTGATCGTCCTTAGGTGGCGTGAGCCATTTACAACTTCAGGGGGATCTCTATCTAGGGGTAGATGATGAGGTCAACATACACGTTGAGATAAAAAACAAACCCAAGATCTGGAGTGGGCACCGTTAGCAGAGCCTGACATAGATGTTAAGTATGTTCATCATTAGTTGGATAGTATGGTGCTAGCCAAGCCTCCTCCAGGATTCATGGCCACTCTGGTTATACACAACCTATTGCCTAGTACTTCATCTAGTTCCCAGGTTCGAGATGAGGCTTAAACTTCAGCTCATACAGGGGCACAAGGTGTTCAGATTCAAGGGGCACAATGTGTTCAGATTCCAGGGGTATAGCCTGATGCTGCAGCTTATACCCACTTAGCAGTTTAGCTGGTTCTGTAGTTGCTCCGCCTATGACAGCAAGGCCATCTTTGTCTTCTGAATAGTAGAAGAAGTTGGGACGATTCATCCAATTGGGTCCTCCTAGGTTTACAACTGTAGTGGGCAAGGATGTCCACGAGTTTATATTCAACTTTTAGGAGAGGATGAATAACCTCGGCTTGGTGGAGTCTCACAGGGTTGATAACACTGCCTTCAAGATGGATGGTTCAGTGAAGCAGTACACTAGTAGAAAAGGTGGCATTAGGGGCACTAAAAAAAGTCTTTAGCGGTAGTAAAAATTTCCTCTATATCCTTTACCGGCCTTTGGTCTTTAGCCGGTGATGTGGGAGCCGGTAAGGCCTTGCGCGACCATTTTCACAAAATCTGGTAAAAGGTATGATTCATAGCCACTAAAACCTATTAGTTTTAATGATAATTGTTTGCAGTGATTATTTTTGTTGATAAATTCATTCCTTAAATGCTAAGTATGTTCTTTTAGCATCCATTTTAATATTCGGTATATTCAATTATAATGCCGCTAAAAGTCAATAGCTTAAACGACAATTGGTTTATGGAAATGATAATGGCTATAGTATCCCTTCCGAAAATGACTTAGTTGTATTTTTTAGCATCCATTTTAATGGCTAGTTAATTAGATTAATTGCAACAAGTAGTCAATATCCTTAACTACAATTGTTTAGTTGCAATTACAAAGACGACAATATTCATTGTGTAACTGTCTTAATTTGTCTCATTATCATCCTTTTTAATGACCCATAAATTATTATTTAATTTGTACTAAAAGTCATAAGCTTTAAGGCAACAAAAACTTTAGTAAAAGAAACAAAAAAGGTTTGCAAACATATTACTATTAATTCATAAAACAAAATATATCTCATTAAATCTAAACAAATAAAAGAAAGAATAACACAAAATATCAAATAAACTTATTGTTTAAAGTTTAAACTTATTGTTTAAAGTTTGAACTAATATAACTAATTGTATCAATTAATGTCTTAAAATGATCTCCCTAAATCCTCAGTATATTGAAATCTTCTAGATTCTAATTTATCGAATAAGTGACTATATAACCTGAAATAATGAATAAATATGTCAAATGATGAAATGTAATATATAAAAACAATGTTTGTGAATAATCTGACAATTACAAGCAAGAAGCATTCGGTAACAATAAATCATATCTTTTCTTATATTCTAACAATTACGTCATCTTAATCCAAACGAAAAGGTTGATACTACAAAAGAACGTCCAGGCAAAACAACAAAAAGTCACCGAGACAATTAAAAGAAGAATAGATAAACAAATAACAAGTATTTTTTTTCTTTATCCATTGCAGCATGGCCAGCAGTAAGTTTACTGATACTATGTTTTTCCCTTTGAGTATAGGTTATACTCAACATCACTCCAGTTCCCAATAGGCTTTCAACATCACTCCAGCTCCCAATAGCTTTCAACATCACTCCAGCTCCCAAAGTATGTCTATACTATATTGTTGGGCATACAACTTCTGCATTGCACGGAGCCTGCAAAAGTTTACTTGTGGAAAGGTTCCAAAATCATATGCATTCAGAAAATAAAACAACAACGAGAAGTGCAAACATCGATAAGATAATTGAAATCACCAACTTGTATAGCTAACACATATTTGATTGAAACAAAAAGATCATTTTTAATAATAAAATATTCCTACGGACCCCTTAAGATGCTACTGGTGCAATGCAAAGATGGTGGGATTACTAACTTGGTTTAATGTTTTATTTCTAAATGAGCTGCATAACCTCCTATTTTCTCACATGACAAAACTTATTCCAAACTATTTCATCACAAGCACTAAGTACTATGTGACTGATATAAAAAACTTGTAACTCCATAGATGCAAACAGTAAATATGCAGAGCTATAAAAATGATACTATACTAGAAAAACATTTAACATCTGCAAAAGATGTGTAAAGAAAATGGGTGAGAGGAAAGTGTTGGAGTTTTCTTTTAGAAATACATGACCTAAATTCAAGCTAGAAAGTAAAGTAGGGTAGAAGAATGTTTAGGAAGTGCACACAAGAATACATTTCTATATTTTAGATGTTTTCTATTTCCTAGTTTGTTTAAAACTGTGTTAGCTACTGTTAGTATTAGTTTCTCAATTTCATCAAGCAGTAACTTAGTTTTGGCAGATCTTTTAGCATTACTTTACCTCATCTGAGTTATGCTACAATGTCTTTTATTCAGTCTCACATTATCAATAGAAAACACATTTTACTTATTCTTCTTTAATCAGTTCACATTCTCCTCTTTTAAACACTAATAAACATTGACATAACAGCCCTTTAGTTCTTAAGGGACTTGTGAGAATTGGGAGTTATATTGAGTAAAACCCAAAAAAATCAAACCATTCCATTAAATTATCTTGAAGAATAGTGGATGTTGAAGGCATTTTTTCAGCAATTGCTCCACCAATTATTGATGGAGAAAACTATTAGGTTTGGACTATTAGGAAGGAAGCCTACATGGATTCATGTGATCTCTGGAAGGCAGTAGAAGAAGATTTTGAAGTTTCTCCTTTACCAGGAAATCCTTAATTTGTTCAAATTAAAACTCCCATAGAGAAGAAGACTATGCTGCAGTATCTCCTACTATTTTTTCCAAAATCATGACTCGTAGAACGGCTAAGGAAAAATGGAACTTTTTGAAGATGGAATATTATGGAGATGAAAGAAATCGAGGCATGAAGGACTTAAACCCGGTGAGGGAACTTTCAATGGAAAAAAATGAAGGAATCTTAGACAATTAAAGAGTACCTAGATAAACTTATTAGTCTGGCCAATAACGTAAAGTTACTTGGTGCCAAAAATTCTGAAAAGGGATTGTGAAGGAAATCCTTGTTACTTTAGTTGAAAAGTTTGAAGCAACAATTCCTTCACTAGAATATACAAAAGATCTATAAAACATTACTTTGGAAGAACTTTTAAACTCCTTGCAAGAACAGGAACAAAGAAGAATGATAAGGAACGAGGCAACTGTTGAAGAAGCTTCGCAAGAAAGGCAACAAATGAACGTTGGAAGCAATGATAGGAATCACAAGTTCAAGAAGAGCTATGCAACATCAACCGACGTTGTTGGAACTGATAGGAATTCTAACAATGAAAACAAAGGTGAAAAACATCTACCATGTAAGCATTGCAGGAAGGGAAATCATACACACTTCAAATACTGGAAAAAACCAGATATAAGATGCAGAAAGGCTTATAAAGTTTGTCATGCTGAGATTATTTTAAAAGAAAAAGAACAACAATAATTTAATGGAACTCAAACTACAGATGGACAAGATGAAAATCAACTATTTGTGGCTACTAGTTTTGCATGTAGAAGTTTAAGTGAAAGCTGGTTAATTAATATGAGATACAGTGTCATGCCCCGAGGCTATTCCCTTGACATAACACGGGACCTAGGATCATGAGAGACCACAAGATAACCTTGTAACGAGCATATCAAAAGCATACTGAAAGATAACTAAATAGACAGGAACTCCAGAAGTTGATTTCCCTTTATGAGGAACTCCGGGAAAATCTTCTGGGAACATTTTTGGAAACTCATTTACTACCTGGACTGACTCAAGTGATGGGGTTTCGGAGTTTGAATCCTTAAACCAAACAATATTATAGATATACCATTTGGAAATCATTTTTGTGGCCTTAAGTTAAGTGATGAATCGACCCATAGGCACTAAGCTACTACCCTTCCACTCTAAGACTTGCTCGCTTGGAAACTGAAACCGAACGATCCTAGTTCTACAATCCACTGAGGCATAACAGGAATATAATAAATCCATGACTAGAATGATATAAAATCTACCATTTCTAACTCTACAAGGTCTACACAGGTGACTTTCCGAGAGACTGTGACACGAAATTTTCTGTATACCCATCTAGCTATAACTGGGTCACCAACTTGAGTAGAGACTGAGAAAGGTTCTGAGAGAGTTTCAGGACTGACACCAAAGTTTACTGCTATATAGGTAGTTACAAAAGACAATGTAGCCCCTAGATCTAATAATGCATAAACATCTAAATGAAAGACTCGTAACGTATCAGTGACCACATCAGGAGAATCTTTGTGATCCTGGCTAACTTGGAGAGAATACAATTTGTTCTGGCTCTGACTGCCACCTATACCAAATGAGGTACCCTGCTGAGTTGGCCGACATGATGTTGCTACTGAAGCTGTAGACTTAACCCTATTTTTGTAACCTTCTTGACCTAGCCTGGAAGAATGGCAATCCTTTAACCTATGGCCAGACTGACCACACCCAAAGCACCCTTCCTTGCATGTACGACACTCGTCCGGATGTTTTTTACCACACTTTGGACAAGTTGGGTAATTCATGTTACCTGAAGTACTCCCCTGAGACTTAGAGCCTGATGCCCTACCTTCCTCATCCCGTCAAAACTTGAGGGATAGAGCACTAGCTGAAGAAGGTGCTGGGGTTGTAGACCTCAGATGAAACTGTGAGCGATTTCCATCATCCTACTTTTGTTGTGACTATTCATAGTTTCCTTTTCTGGCCTTTTTATTATCCTTATCCAATTCCCTAAGCTTATCTCCCTCAACCTGCTGAGCATGAGTAATTAGTCTGGAGATATCCATATCCCCTAGTAGCATAGCATTCATGCACTCAGTCTTCAGAAGATCGAATACCCCAAATAAGAACTTACTCATCTGCGCCCTCGGATCGGCAACCATGTATGGAGCATACCTGGAGAGTTGAGTGAACTATAACCCATATTACTGGACTGACATGGAACCCTGTTTCAAGTTCATAAACTCTTGTGCCTTAGCTTTTCTCAATTCTCTTGGGAAGAACCTATCCAGAAAAGCTCTAGTAAAACAATCCCAAGTTATAAGAGCTGCATCGGTACCCCTATTTCCTTTCCACTAAGTGAACCATATATGATTCACATCCTTAAGTTGGTAGGATTCCAGTTCAAAACTCTCAGTTCCAGTCAGTTGCATTACTCCAAGATTATTCTTGACCTCATCAATGAAATTATGTGGGTGTTCACCAACTTTCGACCCTAGAAACTCCGGCGGATTAATTCGAACAAAGTCTCGAACCCTAGTTGCAGCTGATCCACCATTAGCATTAGTAGGAACTGTGGTCTGCTATTTATTTTGATTGGCCACACTATGAGCCAATAGCTGGATCGTATTCAAAAATTCTACATTCGTAACATCATGGTTCGGGACTGGAGGAACTGCATTTGCATTACGTGCATTAGCATTTCGCGTGTTAGCTCTACGAGTAGGCATGATCTAAAACGCATAACAATGAATTAGAAAGGAGAAGTTGGTTCATATCCCCGCATGATTAGAATACGAAGAAAGTTATGTTTTTTCTTAAAACACTTCGTAGCCTCCCTTTCATAGAGGTGGTGCACATCACACCCATGAAAGAGACACTACTTAGTGCGACTTTCAGACACCCTAGGACACTAAAACCTAATGCTCGGATACCATGTTTGTCACGCCCTGAGAATACCCCCTTGACATAAAATTGGACCTAGGATCACGAGTTACCCCAAGCTAACACTGTGACTAGCATATTATAAGCATACTGAAAGATAACTAAATAGACATGAACAATGCAATAAGCTAAATCAATAGATAACTAGAAAATGGGGGAAACCCAACTAATCTGAATTTATAAAACATACTAAGAGTTTAATAACAACTGAGAGCTGAACTCAACAATCCAAGTTGATTCTACTACTATGTCTGAAAAGCCTCTAAATGAGTTGAGTTATTAGGACATGCCCCCCAACTAACTCTAAATAAACTAAAACTAAAATGAAAATACTAAAATAAAAGCATGTCTATTGTCCTTGAAATATGTGGACTCACCACTGATGCTGATGAGTGCGGACTGAAAATCCTTCTAAGCGCGATCTGGATGCTAAGTACTTGAACCTACATCATGAAAGGATGTAACGTAAAGTATGCATCAGTACTTTGAATGTACTAAGCATGCAAGATATAGATACTAACCTGAACAAATATATATAAGCTAAAACAAGGAATAACTGAGCAATACTGTAAACTGAAAAAAAATGTAAATACTGAAAAGATAACTGAATGCAATGACCAAGTGCTAATCATGAACATGCCATGCTAAACTGAATACTGAAGTATATACTAAACACCTGGTCATATGCACTAAGAGTCTTATTGTGGGAGCTACTACTAATCGACATAAAACCATGTGAGCTAAACGTGGAGTTCAATGTATACTCCGCATAAAGAGGATTCAATATACCTTGTCAGGGATAAAAAGACATGACTAGCATGATCACTAAATCTGATGCCCACAGAGGGGACTTATATCCTAAGGGGGCACATAGTTCGGTAACTATGGGGGTATCCCTAGTCCAACTCGGTGCTAAGTCTACTCCCAACTGAATATGTATATGACATGCTATGACTGAAATGCTGAATAGATAAAAATACTGACATGCAAAATCTTAGAATGCAAAATTTATATACTGATAATGTAAAATTCAAAATTGGATCATGATTGTCGGTTTAACCGACATAGCAAGTGTAATTCAAGAACTAAGAGAATCTGCCCAACTAGGTTCTGAGATTAATGCAAGGAACTAAACAACGTTTCCAAGAAAACATGATAATTAGATTATGGATATTAAAGCAATAGAAAATATAACAATTCTCTAAGATTTTACAAACCCTATGTCTAACAAGCCATGTAGAATCAAAGATTCGACTGAATTCTAGAGACCTAGTTGATGAAAGGAACCCACTAGTGAAATCCCACACACCTGGTGACGAAGTCTACGGACAAATCCTTTGATTTTGGGGATGTAACATGATGAAAACCTTCTGCTTGTTCTTGAGAGACTTGGTCGACTATCCTCTTCCGTTCGGCTCTAATTTTAATGACTTTTGGTGAATAGAGGTTTTGGTTAGGTTCTGACTATATAATTAGGCTTAAACAAAGTAAAATGACATAGTTTATGTGTAAAACAACATAATTTAAATGCCCAATGCGTAGGGGAAAACACCAAAATGATCCATACTTACAAGCTAACGAGGCCGACGATAGCGCCACTGACGGTCTGTCGTTTGGACCACGGCCCATCACGTGGGTCGTGTTTCTTGGCCAGAACTTACTGGTTCTTGGTACCTCTGACCACGGTCCACTTCACAGACTGTGTGAAGGACCATGGACCATGAAAGCCACCGTGGTTCTTCACTTGGGGGATGGGGTCTACTCATTCTGGATGGCAAACCCATCTACGACCCGTCATTGGGACCATGGCCCGTGGTGGGCTCTATGGTCCGCCATGCTGGCTGAGTGTGAATCCCCGAGCAAGTCGATAGACTGTGGTCCCTTTCACGGTCCGTGAACCCTGCCATGGTTCACCCATTTTTCTATTGTTCAGGTCTGAGTCTGATTTCTGAGGTGTTACATACATAGCGTCTAATAAACTTTGTCATTCTTAGATTATTTTCCAAGAAAAAGGACAACAATAATTTAATAGAACTAAGACTATGGATAAACAAGAAAAATATTAACTGTTTGTGGCTACTAGTTTTGCAAGTAGAAGTTCAAGCGAAAGCTGATTAATTGATAGCGGATGTATAAATCGTATGACACATGATGAGGATATTTTTAAAGATTTAAATTGATCTGCAATCGCTAAAGTCGGAATCAATAATGGAGATTATCTTCCAGCCAAAGGGAAAGGCACAGTAGCTACTAGAAGCTACTCAATTACAAAGTTAATCTGAGATGTACTTTTTTTTCTTGTACTTGATCACAATTTGTTAAGCATAGGGAAAAGTTTGGAAAATGGTTTTAAGCTTATGTTTGATGACAAGAAGTGTGTGATCTTTGATTTAAACAGCCAAAAAATCATCCAAGTTAATATGAGAGGAAAGGGTTTTTCCTTTGATCCAATGGAGGAAAAGTTGGTTGCCAATCAAAGCCAAGAGATGACAACAATTATATGGCACAAGAAACTCAGGCATTTTATGCTTGGGATTGATTGGCTTCACGCATATTATATTACCCTAGATTGTAGGACTTGTTTGGTCATATTTAACATTTTGAACGAACATATCATGTCATGGGAAAGGAGAAATTATGTTCTGAAGGGTCTTTTTATATCTTTCCTAAAGGCTAGGAAGATGATCGCTAAGGGTTGAATTTATCATCTTGTTCAGGTTGGGATAATGATTCTGAAACCCCTACTCTTGAGTCAGTTCCAATTGTAAATGAGTTGCCAGATAATCTTCGAAAATTCCACTATTCCTCCCTAAAGGGAAATAAACTAAGGTATTGACATTCTCCCACATAAACAACATATATTTATTCCTCCTTATCGTATGGCCTAACAGAACTGAAGAAGTTAAAGGATCACTTCAAAGACCTACTGGATAATTGAATAAGATTACCATATGGAATAAGTTTCCTATTCAGAGGATAGATGATTTATTTGACAAACTCCACAGAATGAGATACTTATCTAAGATTGACCTTCAGTCGGGTTGTTACCAACTGAGGGTGAAGGAGAGTGCCATTCTGAAGATGACTTTTCGAACTTAGGATGGTCATTATGAATTTTTGGTGATGTATTTTTGTTTGTCTAATACCTCAGTGGTGTTTATGGATTTGATGAATAGGGTCTTCAAGCAATGTCTTGACATGTTCATGATTGTGTTTATTAATGAAAATTTTATTTACTTAACGAGTGAGAATTAACATATAGTGCATCTGAGGATTATGTTGCAACCTCTTAAGGATCACAAATTATATGCGAAATTTAGCAAGTGTGAGTTTTTGTTGACGTCAGTTTCTTTCCTTGGCTATATCATCATTGGTAAAGGTATTCAAGTCAATTCTAAGAAGACCGACGGTGTTATGAATTGTCCTATACCTTTTTTTGTTTAGATATATGGAGTTTCATAGGCTTGACTGGTTATTATAGGAGGTTTGTGGAGGGATTTTTTTCTGTTTCTTCACCTTTGACGACATTGACACAAAAGAAGGTAAAATTTCTATGATCGGAAACTTGTGAGAAGATTTTCATAGTATTGAAAGATAGACTCACTTGAGACTATATTTTAACATTACCGAAAGGATTTGATGGTTTTGCAGTATATTATGTTTCTTCAAGAATTGGTCTTTGTTGTGTTTTCATGCAACATTGGAAAGTTATTGCTTAGACTTCAAGGAAATTGAAGGTTAATGAAAAGAATTATCCGACTCATTATTTGAAGCTAGTGGTGGTAGTGTTTGCTCTAAAGATTTGGTGACATTATTTATATGGTGTTGATGTAGATGTGCTTACCGACCATAAGAGCTTCATGTATGTGTTCACTTAGAAGGATTTTAATCTTCATCAAAGGGGATGACTTGAGTTATTGAAAGATTATGACATGAGTGTCCTATATCATCACGGTAAAGTGAATGTGGTGGAAGATGCTCTTAGTTAACTATCAATGAGAAGTTTTGCTCAAGTTGAGGATAATAAGAAAGAGCTCGTTTGTGATTTTCATACACTGGCCTAATCGAGTGTTCACTTTATTGATCCCAACAAAGGTTGTGTGATCATTCAGAATGGTTCTGAATCATCTTTTGTATGGAATGAGAAATCCAAGGAAGACATTGATCCAGTTAAAGTTGATTTGAAGAAGTTGGTTTTCAAAAAATGCATTGAAGATTTATTTCTAGGGGGATATGGTGTCCTTCGATATCAAGGTCAGTTATATATTCCAAAAGTTGATGATTTTATAAATCAAATTTTGAAAAAAGTTCACAGTTCACACTATTCTATTCACCCGGGAGCCACAATGATGTACCAAAATTTGTAGGAAGTCTATTGTTGGAACGAAATGAAGAAGGATAGTGCAATATTCGTGGCTAAATGTTTCAATTGTCATCAATTAAAAGTTGAGCATCAGAAACCCAATGGTTTGGCTCAAGATCTTAGTATTCCTACATGAAACTGGGAAGATTTGCATAACAACTTCATTACACGTTTACCTTATACTGGTTGTCAGTTCTACTCGATTTGGGTTATTATGGACCAGATGATAAAATTGACTCACTTTCTTCCTATTATGACTTTATTTTCACTTGAGGAGCACACCAAGTTACACATTCGGGAAATGGTAAGGTTGCATGTGGTTCCCTTGTCCATTATCTCCGATCGTGGTACTATATTTGCATCTCACTTTTCAAAATCATTTGAAAAAGTTCTTGGTAATGAAGTGAAATTTAGCATGACTTACCTCTCTCAAACTGATGGACAAGCAACGCGTACTATCTAGACGTTAGAAGATATGTATAGAGCTTGCGTGATACATTTCAAGGGTAGTTGAGATGATCATTTGCCTATGATTGAGTTTGCTTATAATAATAGATGTCACTCGAGTATCACAATGGATCCATTTGAGGCTCTCTATGGTGGTAGGTTTAGGTCTCCTATTGGTTGGTTTGAAGTTGGTGAGGTCACCTTGATAGGGCCTGAGTTGGTACATTAGGCTATGGAAAAGGTTTAACTTATTTGTGAGAGATTAAAAATCACTTAAAGTCGACAAAAGTCTAATGACGATGTTAGAAGAAGAGAGATTGATGATTTTAATGTTGATGATTTGGTCTACTTTAAAATTTCGCCCATGAAAGGTGTAATGTGATTTGGAATAAGAGGAAGCTTAGTCCCCGTTATATGGGCCCATATCACATTTTGAGGTGTATTGGAGAACTCTCTAAATTATTTAGAATAACTACATCTGGTACTCCATGTCCATTTGTTAAAAAATTGTGTTGGAGGTTAAACGTCCATTTTTCTTTTACATGGTTTGGGAGTTTCCAATGAAATCTTTCTTATGAAGTGGTTCTGGTTGAGATTTAAGATCGATATGTCCGAAAGTTAAAAAACAAAAAAACTGCTTCCTTGAAAGTTTTTTGTATGAATCAATTAGTTGAGTGTGCTACTTGGGAGGTCAAAACCAATATGATGTCCTGGTATCCTCATATATTTCCATCCTCCCCTATTCTAGGTTGAGGCATTAGTTCCTCATGGTTTATTCTATCGGATTCATGCGTTTTAGTCATTCCCATGTTTTCATATACATGCATGTTCATGAAATAGTTTTTTTTTTATGTTATTATTTAGTTTGAAGTGATTCTCTTAGTTAATGTGCATTTTGATGAGATTTGTGTTCATGTTGGGTTTGTAGTTTCTCTCCTACTCTATTCATGCTAGCTTTAGTTCCATTCAAGGTAAATGTTCCCAAGTGGGAGATATTGTAACACCTCATATATTGGATCGTTGAAACGAAATGAAAAGTTTAGAATTTTGGCATTTAGGCAATGACTTTGAGTCTTATATATGTACTGTAAAAAGTCCTATAGGGCATGGAAGGGAAGTCGTAGGGTTGAGTTAAGTTTTTGAAAATATTCAAGTTTATAAAATTTGACCTATGAGTAGTCGGGACAAGTTGTAGGAATTTGGATGGGTCGTAGATGGAACCCGTAGACTTTGTGGAATTTTGGATTTGAACTTGGATTCTACGAGAAGGGTCTACAGATTGTAGACTGAATGATTGGTCGTAGACTCGTTTCGTGGGAAGTGAAGGAATTTAGGATTTCTGAATTATGGTTTGACCAGTACGGGCCATAAGTACAATTTATAAAAGCCATCCGACAAATATTATTAAGGGTATTTAGTCTTTTTCTATGCATTTTATACCTATATTTTGTCGTTTTGACCCTAATTCGAAGAACTGTAACTACCTTTCAACTTCTAATTCTACCCAAACCCTTTCATTCTGTCAAATCCATAATTCTAATCCAAGTTCAACCTCTCCAATTCTCTCTCAAGATCAAGGAATAAACCTAGGGTTCAACCTTAAAGTCTTTTTTTTCCTCCATTACTTTTGGGCTCTGATCATCAAGGTTTCAGAGGATTCACCAACAGATTCAATTCATCCATTGGGTCCCAAAGGATTTCTATGTTTCCAATTAAATTTCACCTAAATTGCTTAGGGTTTCATGTAATCTTTAGGGGTCTTAATTGATGTTTATATTATCTTTCAATTTCAATCTTCATATGCATGTTTTGATTAAACGACATGATTTCCAATTGATTTCTATAAGACCCAGGCATGATTCATGATTTTTACCATGAATTTATGAAGAAAGCCCATGAAGCTATGATGAAAGTTATGTATCTTTTTATAAGAATAATGTTTATTGTCTAAGGTTGCTTCTAAAATGAGCATCAATGAAATTGTGAAAAGGTTTTCTCAGATATAAATAAATCATGATTGAATAAAGGTTTCTCACACATGTATGAATAATGGTTTAAGGATCTACTCAATGATGACTTAAGATGGGACTAGTGATTAATTGTTCTTTTCCATGTATGATGATATGTTTATGTATATGACCAATCCATTTGGACCTTACCTAGAACACAGAGGACATTGAGATGGAGGCCTTCACATTTGTAGAGGCAGGGTCGTAGAAATCTCCTTGTTCGTAACTATGTGCCCTTATAGGATTGTCTTAGAAATTCATAGCTAGTGGATCCACCTAAGCTACAAGTTTATGGTTCTTACCTTGGCAAGTAGGATATCTTTTTAATGTTTGGGAGCAAGACACAAAATTACGTTTTATAGCCCACATGGTGTATGCTGGTTAATAGTAAATATCCCACAAAATGACCTAAGTTTGTTTCAAATGTTTTATGAAGCTTTCATTATGATTTCAAGATGAATTGGCCATGTTCATGATTTATGATTCTTCTTTAAAGGTTTAACTATGTTTAGCTTGGTCATGCATATCATGTTTTTCTTTATGTCCCTTTATGATCATGATTTATGTTTTAATGCATATTCCTCATACTTAGTACATTCCATGTACTAATTCATACTTGTGACTTCATTGTTTAATAATGTAGGGTTAGGTATTTCTTCTCCTCCTGCTCATGGCTAGATACAGATCGCTACATATTTCTTTGGATTGGTGAGTCCTCATACTTCGAGGGTAAGACCATGGAGATTTTACTTGTTAATGTTATTCACTTTTGAGACTTTGTATGTGGTGTATGGGTTACGTCCCAAACACTCTATTCATATTTGGATAGGATTGTCAATACTTAGTATATTTCCGCACTGATGATTCAAATTTCTCTTTATGACATGACACTTTCTTTGTAAATTCTACTTTTGACTATTATATCTTATTATATGCATGTCAAGTGAATTATATAGGGTCTTTTAGGATATTATCCGTCATGTCACGTATAGGTTATACTTTAGGTCATGAAAATTTCAGATAGTGCCTCCATGATACTAGTTTTCAAAGTAGCAAGGCTTTAGGACAGACTTCTCAAGGTTCACATTCGAGGTATTTGGGAAGTGGTGCACATGTAGTTCCATCTGAGTAATCTTTGCAGGTTATTTCTTGCAAGGGTTGGTCTATGTTTGGTGAGTTGCTCCACTTTTCTACATATTATCATAGGGGTACATCCATAGGGCAAGAAGGCTAAGGCCCACAAGGACTGGGTTCACTCATATAGGGGTTATGCACAAGGTAGCAGGGGTTTTCCCTAGGGTGCTCGAGGTGGTTGGCAGTAAGAAAGGTAGGGCGGTCAAGGTAGATTCGGCCATATGTATGCTTTTATTGGGAGGCCAAAGATGAAGACTTTGGATGCAATAATCAGAGGTACAATCTCTGTCTCTCATCAGCCTTATTTTTCCTTATTTCATTTGGGGTCTATATTTTCATATGTGTCTTCTTATTGTTCTCTATGATTGGTGTTATTTTGTGAACTATTTTATGTCCCTATGCACGTTACTATCCCTAAAGGTGATTCTTTAGTTGTAGATCAAGTGTATTGATCATGTGTGGTGACCATCTTTGGGTATGACACTTGGGTGGACCTGATCATGTTAGATATGATGGATATTGACTTGATTATATATATGGATTGGCTATTTTCTTATCATGCGTTCTTTGATTAATTTTCCAAGACTGTAGGTTTGTGCATTCCTTGTATTCCTCCACTTGTGTGGACCGGTACCGATAGCCATATGCCTACAGGTGTGATCTCTTTTCTAATGGTGCAATGGTTAGTAGGGAAGGGGTGTTTTACTTATATTGCTTATGTTTGTGATACTAGAGCTACCACCCCTAATCGTTATTCACTTCATATGGTTAGATAGTTTGTTGATTTGTTCCCTATCAATATACTTGTTCGCGCTCATAATCGTGATATATATTTTGGCATTGGTTATGATCCAGACATGCAACTAGATTATATTATGTCAATCAAATGGCTCTAGCTAAGTTGATGAAGCTTAAGGATCAACTCTAGGACCTCTTGGGTAAGGAGTTCATTTAGTGTTTCTTTATTGGATTCTCCAATCTTATTTGTGAAGAATATGGATTTTACCTTGCATTTGTGCATTGACTATATGCAACTGAAGAAGTTGACTTTCAAGAACATGTATCTTGTACTATGTATTGATGATTTGTTTGACTAACTTCAGGGTGCAGTAGTGTTTTAAAATATATCTATGAGGTCTGGATATTACTTGTTAAGGATTCGGGTGGCGTACATCCCAAAGACTACTTTTAAGACTCGATACAACCATGTTGAGCTCCTAGTCGTGTCTTATGGGTTAACTAACACCTTAACAACTTTTATGGAGTTAGTGAACCATGTGTTCATGCCCTATTTGGACTTCTTTCTGATAGTATTCACCAATGAAATTCCAATCTACTCTGAGAGTAGGGAGTTGAATGAGCAACAACTTAGGATTGTATTGTTGATCATTAAAGACAAGCAGTTGTATGCCAAATTAACTAACTATGAGTTTTGGCTTGAGTATGTAGTATTCTTTGGTACGTGGTGTCTAAGAATGGCATTATGGTAGATCTAGTGAATATAGAGGCAGTTCATGATAGGGCTAGGTTTACTTCCCCTATAGAGGTTTGTAGCTCTGTTGGATTGACATGCTACTACACAAAGTTCATGGAAGTAGTTTCTTTGTTGGAGGCACCTTTGACTACATTGCCTCATAAAAATGTCTCTCTCTAGTATTCTGAGGAGCGTGAGGAGAGCTTTTTGAAGCTCAACGCCTTGTTGACTTCAAAGTCAATTCCGACTCTTCCGATTGAGATGTCACGACCCGAGCCTACACCCTGGACGTGGTCAACACTCGAGACCCATTTCTGGTCCCAAAGAAAACCCTCATTCTAGCTGACTACAAGCAGAAGTCTAACTCAAGCATACATAGCTTAAAAGTTAATAAATTTCATCAAACTCAATTACAAAATCTTTAACCCAAAAGATTAACTCTAAATAAAATAATATATTCAACTCGCCAGAAATAGGCAACTCAAGTCTTTAAAACATTTAACAAAATAAATGAAACAGACTTGTCAAAATCTAATACTATCTATGAAGCCTCTAAATTATAAATATGGAAGTTAGGACAAGACCCACGACATCCAAACGAAACTGAAGAGTAAATGAAATCATCCGAAAATAAGGAGGCTCACCATAGCTAACTGAAACTACAAATGGCATCAACGAAGCGCCTATTGATAATCCTGAATACTTGTATTTGCATCATGAAATGATACAGGACAAATGGCTCAGTACGAGGAATGTACGAGCATGTAAGGGGGATTTCTAAAGCATAAACATAAGCTTGAACTTGATAAAAAGGAAACATACTTTCCTCTTCTCAACTCACTCGACTCAACTCAACTTAAGAATAAGATACTCAACCTAAAGATAGATACTCAACTCAAAGGTACTCAACTCAAGATACTCGACTCAATTTAAATGTACTCAACTCAAGATACTCAACTTATGATACTCAAGGGCAAAGCAACAGTAAAAGATGCCATATATATGGAAAGTTGTAAAGTTGTAGATAGCAACTCAATGTATTGAAAAATACAATAATGCTCAGTCTGTATATAAAAATACAATATAAATCTGTGGAGATTCTCTAACAGACAACCATCACTATGAGCTATGTGATGATACATCGTCTTACCTCACGCTACTAGGGACATCTGGTATATAACCTACTACTAAGTGGATCCACTAGTCTATGCTAAAAGCATTAAGGAATCATCTAAAAAGTATGACCCTTTTCTACCCATGTTGGCTACACGGTTTATGGAGATTTTAATTATTTGAACTCAAACTCGACCCCATATAGGTGCTCAATACTACTCCCAAAATGTAACTAGCTCAAATCTTTAAAAACATAACACTTTTTGTTGTTTGAGATTATTACTCAAAAACTAGCTCAAAAGCTCTCTTGGAAATCAGTGTTTCCTCTCTTGTTTGAATTTGAAAACATTTACTCTTTGGGAATACTTAGTTCCCACATAATCTTTTGAAGAAAATGAACTTAACTCTACTCTTCCTCAACTCAAGTGCTCAAGTCATAAAACAAGTTTAGAAAAAATTTTAAAAGACTTCTCAAAAAAAAGTTCATGCCGAATTATGGACATGAACGACTCAATCCGCGGTTTTCAATAACCATACATAGAACTCAATACTCGGAACTCAACATCTCAGACCTCAAGAACTTCAATGATACTACTCATTTCAAGAATGCTCGACTTAGAGGGTTCATACAGAATTATGGGCATGAACTACTCAACTCAAGGACTTAAAGATACTTCTCATCTCAAGACTACTCGACTTATAGGGTTCACGCAGAATTATGGGCATGAACTACTCAACTCAAGAACTTCATGGGTAACGTGTAATAGTCCCATGATTAGGAATATAGTCTCAAAAAGGGGTTAGGAACTCAATACTCAATACTTAGAACTTGAAGATACTACTCCTCTCAAAGATACTCAATTTATTGAGTTCATGCGGAATTTATGGGCATGAACAACTCTACTCAAGGGTCTACATAACGATATGGAACTCGTGTATATGAATCTTTTCATTCGAATACATACTTCCTCAAAACACAGCTCAAATTGAGAGTTGCTATCAAAGGATTCACAATTGAACTCAAAGACTTTCTTGAACTCTTTGCTTTGATACTAAATTTGTCACAACCCGAGCCTACAGCTTGGACGTGGCCGGCACTCGAGAAAAAATTATGGTCCCCAAGCCAACCCTCATCCTTGCTGACTACAACTGGAAGACTAACTCAAGCATACAAAGCTTAAAACTGAATAAAATGCATCGAACTCAATTACAAAATCTTTATGTCAAAATATTAACTCTGAATAAAATGTTATGTTCAAGTCGCCAGAAATAGGCAACTCAAGTCTTTAAAACAGTTAACAAAATAAAGGAAACATGCTTCTCAAACTCTATTGTCTATTAATGAAGCCTCTAAATGACAAAGATGAAAGTCGGGACAAGACCCACGACATCCTGATGAAACTGAAAAGTAAATAAAATCCTTTGGAAATAAAAAGGCTCACCATAGATAAATGGAACTACAAGTGGTATCAATGAAGCACCTCTTGATGATCCTGAATACCTCTATCTGCATCATGAAACAATGATGGCCAAATGGCTTAGTACGTGGAATGTACGAGCATGGAAGGGGGATTTCTAAAGCATAAACATAAGCTTGAACTTGATAAAAAGGAAACATACTTACCTCTTCTCAACTAACTTGACTCAACCTAAAGATAGATACTTCACTCAAAGATACTCGATTAAAGATACTCGACTCAACTCAAATGCACTCAACTCATGATACTTAAGGGTAAAGCAATAGTAAAAAATGCAATATATATGGAAAGCTGTAAAATTGTTGATAGCAACTCAAAGTATTTAAAATACAATAATACTGAGTTTGTATATAAAAATACGATATAACTCTGTGGGAGATTCTCTAACCGAAAACCATCACTATGAGCAATGTGATAATATAACGTCTTGCCTCACGCTGCCCGGGCCGTCCTATACCTTGCTGGGGGTATAGAACCAACTACTAAGTGAATCCACTAGCCTATGCTAAAAGCATTAAGGAATCATATAAAAAGTATGACCTTTTTCTACCCATGTTGGCTACACGTTTTACGGAGACTTTGAATTATATAAACTCAAACTCGTCCCAATATATGTGTAACACCCCAGATTTGTGAAGGAAAAATTTACAGAATTTTCAGAACTGGCAGGTGCCCAATCCACATCAGGAGTTGGACAGCTTTTAAGTCAAGGGTGTTTTTGTCGTTTTCCACTCTTCTTTTAAGTCCTAAATTAAAAGGGTTTTAGTTAGTCATTTAAAATCCAAGAAACCTAAATAAAACTTACCTAAGTCATTGAATTAACTAAAACAAAATAAAGGAAGAGAGTAGAGAGAGAGGCTAGCAAAACCCTAGCCACCGCCGGAGAACGCTAGAAAGTCACCGGAAAGGTCAAGTCCATCCCTAGTTGATAGTTTTGTATGGAGATTTCATCACCAGGTATGTTGGATTTCATTAATGGGTCCCTTTCGCCCGTTAGATCCCTAGAATTCAGAAGATTCTTGATTCCATGCGATGAACGAAATTAGGGTTTTTGAACGTTTCTTGATTATCGGGTTCTTAGCTGTTAGAATGATCCAAATCAGATTAGTAAGTTAATATTCAGTTTATTGCATGAATTCCAGAACCCTAGCTATGTATTTCTTTAGTTCTTGAATTACACATGCTACGTCAGATATTTCAGTTATTCAGTTATACATGCCTCAGTTATTAATGCATCAATATAAGTTTAACTGTTGCATTTTCAGTTTGCATGTTCAGTTTGAGCTATCAAGCAACTTACAGAAATTCTGTCATAATGTGTTAATTACTTAATACATTGGGAGTAGCATAATACTGAGTTGGACTATGGTTCAGCGTACCCAAATAGTCCCAGAACTACTAGCCACGTAGGTTGTAAGTCCCCTCTGTGGACATCATTTCAGTGATCACGCCAGCATGCCTCTATACCTCTGTCAGGGTATATTGGGTCCTCTCGATGGGGCGTATACATCGGAATCCACATTTAGCTCATGTGGTTTTATTATCGGTTATTAGTAGCTCCCACAGTTCAGTCAGATCCTATTGCATTGACCATTTATCAGTATATCCAGTATTCAGTTTCAGCATGTATAAATTGGTCACTACATTTAGTTATCTCAGCATTCAACATCTATATCATGTTCAGATTATATCATTGCTTATTTGCTTTGTTCAGTTATGTGTTATTTCAGTTGTATTTTATCCTGCATGCTCAGTACCTTCCAAGTACTGACGCATACTCTGCGCTACATCTTCTCGTGATGTAGGTTCAGGTTCTCAGCATCCAGATCATGCTTAGATCGGTTCTCGATCTTCATTTCAGCAGCATCAGTGGTGAGTCCTCATTCTTCTAGGACTAGTGATATGTTTATCTTTATCGGTTTTAGTCTATAGTTTCAGTTTTACTAGATCTAGTTGGGGGATGTCCCAACATTTCTAGTCAGTTTAGAGGCTTATTTCAGACATAGTTAGATTCAACTTAGTATTGAGTTAATATTTTGTTTGTATTAAACTCATCAGTTTTCATTCATTTCAGATTCAGTATATGGGTATTCCCCATCATTTTAGATTTATTTATTATTATAGCTTCCATATCAGTTTATTATCTTTAGTATGCTCATGATCATGTCAGCAGGGTTAGCTTGGGATCACTTGTGGTCCTAGGTCTCATGTCCGCGTCTCGGGGGTAGCTCGGGGCGTGACAAACTTGGTATCAGAGCACTAGGTTTAAGATTCCTGGGATGTCTGAAAAGGTGCCGCACTAAGTAGAGTCTCTTTCATGGGTGTGAAGTGCACCACATCTAATAAGAAGGAGGCTACAAAGTGTTTTAGGAAAATCTTCACTTTCTTGTTACTCTTATCGTGCATAAGGTATGATCTAATTCCATTCTAACTCGATGTTCTACGTTTCAGTGATCATGCCTCCTCGTAGAGTTAACTCTAGGAGATGTAATGCCAGGAACGCGAACGCAGCTCATCCAGTCCCAGATTAGGAAGTTTCAAATGCATAGTTCAGGAATGCCATTCAGATGTTGTCTCAGAGAATGGCCAATCAGAAAAACCAGCGTGTTCAAGCTCCTGTGAATGCTAATGTTGGGTCAGCCGCAACTAGGGTGAGAGACTTTGTTAGAATGGACCCTCCAGAATTCTTAGGGTCGCAAGTTGGAGAAGATCCCCAAAACTTTATTGACGAGGTCAAGCAGATCTTTGAATTAATGCAGGTAACTGGAAATGATCGGGTTGAGCTAGCTTCTTACTAACTTAAGGATGTGGCTCGTATCTGGTATACTCAGTGGAAGGATAGTAGGGGTACGAATGCAGCTCCTATTACTTGAGATTGCTTTAGTGAGACTTTTCTGGACAAGTTCTTCTCTATTGAATTTGAGGCAGGGTAACATGACTGTTCAGGAGTATGGGCTGAAGTTCAACCAACTCTCTAGGTATGCTCCTCACATGGTTGTTGATTCTAGGGCACATATGAACAAGTTCTTGTTTGGAGTGCCAGACTTGGTTAAGACAGAGTGCAGAAATTCTAAGTTGGGAGATATGAACATCTATAGGCTCATGACTCATGCTCAGCAGGTTCAGGGTGATAAGCTTAGGGAACAGGCCAAGGAGAACAAGAAGACTAGAACAAGAAACTATGACTACTCTCAAGAGAAATTTGGTGGTGGTAATCGCTCGCAGCAGAAATTTTCAGCGCCTTCATCAGCTACTGTTCCATCTCCCAGGTTCCATAATGACCAGAAGGGTAGGGCGCTAGGCTCTAAGTCTCAGGATGGTGTTTCGGGTACCAAATCATACCCTACCTACCCCAAGTGTGGTAAGAACCATCCGAGCGAGTGTCTTGCTGGGAAAGAAGGATGCTTTAGGTGTGCTCAGTCGGGTCACAGGTTGAAGGATTGTCCTTCTAGACAGGGTCAGAGAGGAAATGGTAGAGCTAAGTCTACTACTACAGCAGCACCAGCAGGTCGCCCGACTCAGCAGGGTAACTCTTCTGGTACAGGTGGCGGACAGCGCCAAAATAGGCTCTATGCTCTTCAGGCTCAACAGGATCAGGAAGGTTCTCCTGATGTGGTCACTGGTACGTTACAAGTCTTTGATCTTGATGTTTATGCATTGTTAGATCTAGGGGTTAATTTGTCTTTTGTAACTCCTTTCATAGCAGTCAAGTTCAGTGTTAGTCCAGAAACTCTCTCAGAACCTTTCTCAGTCTCTACTCCAGTTGGTGAACCAGTTATAGCTAGACGGGTATACATAAATTGTCCTATCACAGTCTCTCAGAAAATCACCTCAGCAGATCTTGTAGAGTTAGAAATGGTAGACTTCGATGTCATTCTAGGCATGGATTGGGTACATTCATGTTATGCCTCAGTCGACTGTAGAACTAGGATTGTTCGCTTTCAGTTTCCAGACGAACCAATCATAGAAAGTAAGGGTAGTAGCTTAGCGCCTAGGGGTCGATTCATTTCTTACCTTAAGGCCAGAAAGATGATCTCCAAGGGTTATCTTTATCATCTATTTTGGGTGAAGGACTCTAGTTGTAAAACCCCAGCTCTTGAGTCAGTTCCAGTGGTTAATGAGTTTCCAGAAGTGTTTCCAGAAGATCTTCCCAGAGTTTCTCCCAATAGGGAAATCGACTTTGGAATTGATTTATTTCCAGATACCCAGCCTATTTCTATCCCTCCTTATAGAATGGCTCCAGCTGAGCTTCAAGAATTGAAAGAGAAGTTGAAAAACCTTCTAGATAAGGGCATCATCAGACCTAGTATTTTGCCATAGGTGCACCAGTGTTGTTCGTAAAGAAGAAAGATGGTTCTCTCAGAATGTGTATTGAGTATAGACAGTTGAACAAGGTCACAATCAAGAATAAGTATCCCATTCCCACGATTGATGACTTGTTTGACCAACTTCAGGGTGCTAGTCATTTCTCACTGATAGACCTTTTATCGGGTTATCATCATCTTAAAGTCAGAGATAGTGACCTTTCGAAGACAACCTTTAGAACTCGGTATGGTCATTATGAATTTGTAGTCATGTCATTTGGACTAACCAATGCTCCTGCAGCTTTCATGGATTTGATGAACAGAGTGTTCAAGCAGTATCTGGACTTGTTTGTCATCGTATTTATTTATGATATCCTCATTTACTCTACGTGTGAGGAAGAACATGCAAGTCACTTGAGAGTGGTTCTGCAAACTCTCAAAGATCACCAGTAATTTGTGAAATTTAACAAGTGTGAGTTTTGGTTAAGAGCAATTGCTTTCCTTGGGCATATTGTGTCTAGTGAAGGGATTCGAGTAGATTCCCAGAAGATAGAAGTGGTGAAACAATGGTTCAGACCTACCTCTGCTACAGATATCAGGAGTTTCTTGGGTTTAGCAGGTTATTACAGAAGTTTTGTGGAAGGATTCTCATCCATAGCCTCACCATTGACTAAGTTGACTCAGAAGATGGTCAAGTTTCAGTGGTCAGATGATTGCGAGAAAATCTTTGCAGAATTAAAAACTAGGTTGACTACAGCTCCTATCTGGACTCTACCAGAGGGTTCATATGGTTATGTGATTTATTGTGATACATCCAGAGTCGGCCTTGGTTGTGTGTTGATGCAGCGAGATAAGGTTATAGCTTATGCTTCCAGGTAGCTTAAGGTGCATGAGAAGAATTACCCAACTCATGACCTTGAGCTAGCAACAGTGGTGTTCGCACTTAAGATTTGGAGACATTATGTATATGGTGTTCATATAGATGTGTTCATAAACCATAAGAGCCTTCAGTATGTGTTCACCCAGAAAGAGTTGAATCTTCGCCACAGAAGATGGCTAGAGTTCTTCAAGGATTATGATATGAGTGTGCATTACCATCCTGGTAAGGCAAATGTAGCAGCAGATGCTCTTAGAAGACTATCTATGGGTAGTGTAGCACATGTTGAAGAAGAGAAGAAAAAATTAGCAAAGGATGTTCACAGACTTGCTTGCTTAGGAGTTCTTCTTATGAGCATATTAGATGGTGGTGTAACAGTTCAGAATGGGGTAGAATCTTCTTTGGTAGTAGCAGTTAAGAAAAGCAAGACAGTGATCCAGTATAGCTAGAGCTAAAGGGTGCGGTCCAGAAGAAGACAATGGAGATATTCTCCCAAGAGGGAGATGGTGTGCTTCGCTATCAGGGTCGATTATGTGTTCCTGATGTGGGTGAGTTGAGACAGCATATCCTTGCAGAAGCCCATAATTCTAGATATTCTCTTCATCCAGGTGCCACAAAGATGTACCATGATCTGCGGGAAGTCTACTGGTGGAATGGTATGGAAAGAGATATAGCAGATTTTTTGGCTAAGTGCCCCAATTACCAGCAAGTCAAGGTAGAACATCAGAGACCGGGAGGTATGACTCAAGAGATTGATATTCCTACTTGCAAGTGGGAAGTGATCAACATGGATTTCATCATAGGGTTACCTCGTACTCGTAGACATCATGACTCCATTTGGGTGATTGTTGATAGAGTTACTAAGTCTTCTCGCTTTTTGGCGATTAAGACTACATTTTCAGCAGAGGATTATGCCAAGCTTTACATTAATGAGATAGTGAGGTTGCATGGAGTTCCTTTGTCTATTATCTCAGATAGAGGTCCTCAATTTACCTCTCATTTCTGGAAGTCATTTCAGAAAGGTCTTGGTACTCAGGTTAACCTTAGCACAACATTTCATCCGCAGACAGATGGGCAGGCAAAGCATACCATTCAGACCTTAGAGGACATGTTGAGAGCTTGTGTGATCGACTTCAAGGGTAGTTGGGATGACCACCTTCCTCTTATAGAGTTCGCCTACAACAATAGTTACCATTCCAGCATTCAGATAGCCCCTTATAAGGCATTGTATAGGCGTAGATGTAAGTCTCATGTTGGATGGTTTGAAGTAGGTGAAGCAGCATTGATAGGGCCAGATTCAGTCCTCTATGCTATGGAGAAAGTACAACTCATCAGAGATAGACTTAAGACAACCCAGAGTCGCCAGAAGTCTTATGCAGATGTGAGAAGAAGGAAATTAGAGTTCCAAGTTGATGATTGGTTTTTTCTGAAAGTGTCACCTATGAAAGAGGTGATGAGATTTGGCAAGAAAGGGAAGCTCAGTCCCAGATATGTAGGCCCTTACAAGATCTTGAAAAGGATTGGGAAAGTGGCTTATGAGTTAGAGTTGCCAGCAGATTTAGCAGCAGTGCATCCAGTCTTTCACATCTCAATTTTGAAGAAGTGTGTGGGGGATCCAGCATTCGTGGTTTCATTAGAGAGCGTGGCGGTGAAAGATAGCCTTTCTTATGAGGATGTACCAATAGAGATTCTTGATCGTCAAGTTAAAAGATTGATAAACAAAGACGTCGCTTCAGTCAAGGTTTTGTGGAGGAGTCAGTCAGTAGAGGGAGCTACTTGGGAAGCAGAAGCAGCCATGAAGTCCAAGTATCCTCACCTCTTTCTTTCCAATCCTACTCCAGCTTGAGGTAATAGTTCCTTTCAAGTTTTTCAATCGTTCAGGCATCAACTCAGTCTTAGAATGATGTTCCTTCAGTTGTACTTGCAATTTTAGCATTTTTGCATGTGCTTGGAACTCAGTTCAGTTAGAAATCCAGTCACAGTGTTTAGTGGTAGGGATTGCAGCCCTCTCCCTTCTTTTTCAGCTAGTTTAGTCTTCATTCGAGGAAGAATGTTTCCAAGGGGGAGATAATGTAACACCCCAGATTCATGAAGGAAAAATTTGCAGAATCAGATCTGGTAGGGCCCCAATCCGCATCAGAAATTGGACAACTTTTAAGTCAAGGCTGTTTTTGTCTTTTCCCACTCTTTGTTTAAGTACTAAATTAAAAGTGTTTTAGTTAGTCATTTAAAATCCAAGAAACCTAAATAAAACTTACCTAAGTCATTGAATTAACTAAAACAAAATAAAGGAAGAGAGTAGAGAGAGGGGCTAGCAAAACCCTAGCCACCGCCGGAGAACGCTAGAAAGTCGCCGGAAAGGTCAATTCCATCCCTAGTTGATAGTTTTGTATGGAGATTTCATCACCAGGTATGTTGGATTTCATTAATGGGTCCCTTTCGCCCGTTAGATCCCTAGAATTCAGAAGATTCTTGATTCCATGCTATGAACGAAATTAGGGTTTTTGAAAGTTTCTTGATTATTGGGTTCTTAGCTGTTAGAATGATCCAAATCAGATTAGTATGTTAATATTCAGTTTATTGCATGAATTCCAGAACCCTAGCTATGTATTTCTTTAGTTCTTGAATTACACATGCTACGTTAGATATTTCAGTTATTCAGTTATACATGCCTCAGTTATTAATGCATCAATATAAGTTTAACTGTTGCATTTTCAGTTTGCATGTTCAGTTTGAGCTAT
>JAJOOO010002682.1:0-33557 GCA_029582685.1 Solanum piurae
AGTTCATTACTCCATTATAACTATGAATCTTTGACCTCTTTTACTTTTGTTTTTATGCCTAATTTTTCACTTCTCCTTTATTGTCTTGTTTATAAAAATAATGATCATGTAATGTTTTTTTGCTCGGATGAATCTTATGAATATTGTATCTTGGCTATTATGTATTTGTTTTGTAAATATTCACTGAAATATGTGTAATTCATGAATGAATTTATGTATGTATTGATGTCGTGTCCATCGGATATCAACGTTCGTATCCTTTCTAAGAGGAAATGTTGTCCGTTTTTTGGTTGAAGGGCCAACCCGTCCCAACCCGCGGCCCGCTTAGGGCTGGGTTGGGCAGCTATTTTATCGGCCCTTTAATTAAAAGGGTCAGCCCATCCCAACCCATTTAACTCTCTAGCCCGTTAGGGTTGGGTTGGGCCAGCCCATTTTGACAACTCTATGTACTAGTCGTTAATATAATCCTCCCACATAGTACGAAAAATCTCCTCACGTTGAACTTGCATTTCTCGATCATGTGATCCAGAAGACGAACCATCATTGTTACTTTGATCCATTTGTTGGTCAATATCCTCCGCAATTATATTTTCATGCTCATAGACCATAAATATTTCGTCAGTCCTTTGGTATTCTCGCAAATAATTATGTAACACTGCACAAGCTATGAAAATTTTCACTTGTGTATCAATATCATAATGGTTCATGCCTTGTTTCAGTATTCTAAATCTATTTTTTCAAGATCGAAAAGTCCGTTCAATCACATTGCACAGAGATGAATGCCTATAATTAAACAGTTCTTTGGCATTTTGAGGCTCTCTTTCACTTCTTCTATAATCTTGCAAATGATAGTGTATTACTATATGTTGGTGAGAATAATAAATTTTATGTCGGTGAGAATAATAAATTTTAAAAAGTAATGATGTGATTATAAATTTTATTTACATATGAAATAAATGGTTAGTAGATATAAATGTGGGGTTGTTTTAACAAAATATAAACTTGTGGATCAATTTTTGTATTAAAAATATCTCAAATTATGATATGGAATTCCTATATCATGATTTTTGGAGAATATGAAATTACATCTCATGATATGAAATCATATGATAGAATCAGCGTAAAATCGCATGTCCAAACGATGATTTCATCTCACGATTCCATATCGTGATATGGTATCGCATGGCGAAACACCTACTAAGAAAATATTGTATGTGCTATTTCTCTACATTTCAATATTTTAGTTGTTCAAATATGTAAATACAGATTTATTTGGAGATTTTATATGAGCTATTGCCTTGTTCCAATCTACAGTAATTCCACTAGGAAACTTTCCTTAATTTTATGAAGTAATCCAAATCAAAATGCCCAAAATTCAGTTTTCCTTTCTCTTTGGTGTTTTGCACAAATAATACTCCCTCTGTTCCAATTTATCCTTTTTTATCGGTCCAAAAAGATTAACCCACATTTCTATATTAAATAATAATGTAACTTTAAAATGTCAATTTTATCCTTAATAAAATGATATATAGCCACATAATTTATATCATTCATTTTAGACCACAAGTTTTAAAAGTCTTCATTTCTTAAACTCTGTGTCGAATTAAACAACCTCACATAAAATGAGACGAAGAAAATATTATTTGACACTAGTGTTTAACTTTTATCTCTATTTAGGAAATTTGTGGAAAATTTACCATCGACATAACTTTACTATATTAATCTCAACTTTTAGGTATCTTTCTAAAATGTCCATCAATTTTGTCGAATTGAGAAATCTTATGTCGGACCAAGTATCATTTTGTATGAAAATGACATTTGATCCAATGTAGGTTTGAGCTCTCCATATGAATTTTTTTTCTTCTCCAAATGAGATTTTATGCGGTACAAGTCCAAAATAATTACGTTTCAATATAAATATCAAATATTAGAGGAAAGGAAAAAAAAACAAATATACTTATTTTGTACAAATTGTTCACAAGTTTGTCGGGATAGCAAAACTTGTATGTGTTGGTTCAATTATTCACAAATTATGTCAATAAAACTTGTTAATATGCACCAACTTTATAAAAGGGATAAACTTTAATCACCGACTCACAAATAGGATAACAAGGTGAAATATTCTTGATTGAGAAGTGCTAAATGGCCAAAAAATTTAAAAAATTATAATATTTTTTTTATTTTAAATAAACTGATTTTTTTGTATTTTTTTAAAAAGGTATTAAAATTAAAAAGATAAAATAACATAGATAAAATATTATTCTGGCCACAAAAAAAAATTCATTCTTGATTCTAGCAAAATGCCAAATGATACCTAAATTCCAATTTCACCCTAATCCATATATATAATTTAATAAAATCCCCATTAATACATCCCAAGAGCCAACACCACATCACTTTTTTCATCATTTTCCTATCTTTTTCCAAAAGCCATTAATACTGCCAGAAAGCGTGGCCACCTCTTTGTTCTTATCTGTTTGTTTCAGCTCATATTTCACACTATCCTGTTTTCCCTTCATCTTAACAACAAAACAAAGATTAACGCTAATTAACATAGTAATTAGAATCACAACTTGAATTAATCAGTCCTCAATTTACATTAATTGGAAAATTAAAAGCGTACATATGTTACACAACAGATACATAGATCTAAGCATAAAAATGATTCAATACAGTAAAAACCCAAATCATAAGCTGAAAAATTAGGATAATATAATGTTAAAATTACGAAATTGAATATATAATATATCAATTAAGTTGATTTATTAGCTTTGAAATTCATCTTCTCGTAATACCGAATTGATAGCAGCGATAGGGAGAGATTAACTTCGTCTTTTCCCCATCGGGTGTTTGCAGCGGCGTATTTCAACGGCCGAGTAGGCGCCGGAGGAAGGCAAGGCCAGGCGGAAGCCGGAGGAGTCGAAGAAGACGCCGATGAAGACGGCGACGGCTTTGAGAGTGGCCAGAGGTAGAGTGAGTAGAGACGCCGGAAGCCGCCGAGAGCGAGGACGACGGCTCTGAGCTGTTGCTGTTGGTTACGGTTGTGTTTTGTGCAGATCAGCTCCCATAGCCGCTCATCTAACGCCGTCTGGTTCCACTGTTTGCTAACGCACGCCGCCGTAGCTAACGTGCGCCCGTCGACGTGTTTCAGTACTTCGTACAGTAGATTCTCATTCAACAGCACCGCCTCCGTATCCACCTCCGGCGACTCTATAACCTGCTTCATCTTTTTCAAGTCGCCGGAGACGGTGGTTGCACAGTTAGCTTCAAATTGCCTCTTCATCGGTAACTTCCTCTCTTCCTCCAACTCTAACACCTCCTTCTTCATCTTCTTCACATCATCGGCGCCGGTGAAATTGGCCCAATCAGTTTCTCCGGCGTCGAATTGCCGCTTCATCGGTAGATCTGAATTGTGAAAATTAAAGGATAGAGCAAGTCTTTTTATTCGGTGGATTAGGTGGGTAGGTGGGGGTGGAGGGGGTGTGTTAAATGTTAATGGTGGGATTAAAGGGAAGCACATGGGATGGAGGGTTGTAGAAATGATTATCGAAGAGGACAAAAGAAAAGTAATGAACTGGGTTTTTGGGTGGGCCGTGAGAAAATGACAAGTTTGTCCAAGTGATTAGTGGTGTGTCCCTCGTCTTTTTATAGCCCTTTGTCTCATTCAATAGCACAGTTTTTTGGTCCATTCCTTTGCCTTTTCCCACTTCCTTAATAGAGTGGTTGCCAATTAGTTTCTTCAATGTTGTAGTCTCCATTAAAATTATTTCCCCTCCTAAACATTTAAAAATGTATAAAGTTAAACTATATGATATATATAAATTTCACTTAAGTAGGTCCTTCATTATAGCTGTATCAACTGATTGCTTTGTAACTAAATTTTCATTAGATATTTTTGAGTAGTATATAATATTTTTCTCAATATAAATATATGATCTGCGTAAAAATTATTGAATTTCTCAGGAAAAAAAAACACTCGATATACTAGATTCGCCCCAATTTATATTTCATCTTGTTCATAATAAATATTCCTTTAGCCTTTGGTATCCCTCTTAATAAATGTTTTGATCTCAAGAGATTAACTACTATTTACTAATAGTGGACAAGAAAATTATATCGTTAGTTCATTTTTAAGAAATATTTTTTAAAAATTAATTATTATAATTTCACATTTAAAGATTAATAATTTCATCTATCAACTTTGAGTATTAATTAAATAAATTGGAGTACATATGATGGTATATGGATCAAGTTTGTTTTCAATTAATTTTTGTATTGTTGATTGAATGAACTAAGAAGAAAAAACAAAGTCTGAAGCAATGAAAGACTTAATAAGTTATGAGTAACTTTTTTTTTATAAAATCTCTTAGGTTTAGGGTAAAGGACCAAAATGAACACCTTTTGATAGTTATTAAGGACCATTTCAATCGAGTGAAATATATTAAGAACCAAAATGAACACTTTTTGTTATACATTAAGGGCTATTTCAAAAGTGAAATATATTAAGAACCAAAATGAACTTCTTTGTTATACATAAAAGACTATTTCAATCAAGTGAAATATATTAAGGATCAAAATATAGCATTACCCATACATTAAGGACCATTTTAGTCATTTTCTCTTGCCCCAAATTTCACTGTCCATCATGTTCCATCTTCATAATATTTTTCTAAATCACGTATAAATATATTTAGAATAATATTTTTTATTTGTCAACACTTAAAAGTAAGTAAAAAAATCCACTGATTTTTTAAGGAAAACATTTTAGTGCCTTGTACTTTAATATACCAAACACACCTATTATTTAAACTTCAAAGAACATAATAATACTAGTGATTAAAAAGATGATAGAATCAAGCCAATAAGAGGAAGAGAGGATAATAATGTTGCTTAATCAAGAAAAAGAATATCTTAGGAAATCACCTCAGAAAATGACACCTTAATTAACACTCAATATGTTTTGTCTATTCCCCAATCATTTTATATTAACTTTATTTATCTGCAAATTGTGACACAGCAGAAAGTATTGGGCCACCCAATATGGGCTTTAGAGGGACCTAGTTATAAACTCTGGATTGATCCATTAATTCACAGTCAAGCTCAATCAGTGACTGGGCTAAGATAAGTACCCAAAAATAGGAAAAAATCACCCCATATACACATTTAAGAGTTAATATTATAGGTTTTAAACCTACTTTAAAAAAATTCTTACTTATAACATTTTAATTACGGGTTATATCATATCACTAATTATTTATAAATCAATTAAATTTTACTTTATTAAATAATTATTTTTTTATAATTTTATATTACTATTAAATTATTTAAATAAAGAATACCCCATAATTATCTCTTACACAATTATAGGATTTACATTGATTATTGTACCTTTTTTACAGTTACAACTTACAAGTCACACACCCACACTCCACCTAAATCCCTCACCCCACGTCAATCCCACACCCCTAAGCAACACGCATATGTTATTCAACATGCCACCACCCCACCACCCCACGTTCAAAAAAACAGAAATTCATCTTTTATGTCTTTCATCCATACTCCATTGAAGCCTGTTTTAACATCTAAAAATTGATTAGGAGAAATATATTCTCCATACAATCAAAACAAAAGGGCAGATTCACAACAGTAAGAATCAAAATTTTAAGATTCTTCAATAAAACATGTCGAAGAAACTTGATCATACTCCTCGAAAGAGCCTTCGATTAGTAGAAGCGACATCTACTATTGAAAATAGAGGCTCCAACATTCAACATTTTGACTCAATCGCAACCGCCAAACAAGAATGAAAGTCCGGCGAAAAAGGGCGGTACCTCACAAAGGAAGAAACATGTTACACAAAAGGGGAAGAAGAGTCAAGAAAAGAAATAAAAAAACAACCAACGTCGATACGGGGGAGTCTTCAAAACCATTAAAAAGAAGAGCAACAACGAAGGAGGACTCGGAAATTCCAACACCAAAAAAGGCAAACAAATGGTTAGGATAAATATTATATTTAATTTATTTTACAATTATTCAATTTAGTAGATTTTTTGTTAAAACTGTTATATTATGCATATTATTGTTTGGCTTGAATTTTGTTTAATGTTGGCATGAATTGGTATAAAAATGGTATGAAGTGTTACTTATATTTGGTGTGAAACTTGTTTAAATCTGGTATGAAGTTGATACACAGTTTAGAGGAAAGCTATTTTTTTCTAATTATTCTCATTATGTCTACTAATCTGGCATGAAACATGAATAATATTGGTATGAAAGCTGACTTAATATACGATTTATGAATATGGTATGAAATGTGTTTTAACATTGGTATGAAACTGATTTATTGTTGGTATGAAAGCTCACTTAAGTTGTGTATTATTTTTATCAAAAAATGGTGTGATATCAGTGGTCCAGTTATGTGAATTAATTGTAGTTTGTTAAATCACTCATTTTTTTGTATAAATTATGACTAATGTTGGTATGAAATTGATATTTATTATAATACCAAATTCTTATAATATGAAGGTTTCTTTTTCAATTTCTCCGACTAGGTTGATGGCACTACGAAAAGACAAAGAACGATGATGGCGCGATCAGTGAGAGTGAAGAAACTGGGACTGTTGCTAGCAAATTTGGTGGACCCCGCATAGTAAAAAGAACATGCTCCGGATACCAGCAATTATCCTACACCAAGACCATGGAAATCAAATTTGAGATAGTTGATTGCAGCTTAGACTATTTAGTATTTCATGTTTTTTTAACTTTTGAACGATATGTATATTTATTTTTGATACAGTTTAAAGTATTGAATGATATATAATATGCATTGTTTTCTTCAAGTCAGTTATCAACTACATATAAATTACAGATTGACTCTCATAATTTCAGAATACTAGTTATATACAGACTGCATATCAATTGGATACAAATTTCTGGATATCAGTTATATACAAACTACATAACAATTGGATACATAAACAGTTTAATTTTGATAATTAATTGGAGACCAAAATGAACACCATATAGTTGGCATCCAATTATTCATACCAACATTTATTCAAGTTTCACAAAAAATATTATGTAATATGAAGAAAAGAATGATCATACAAAAAACATCAAAATATAAATATATTATACACAAACAAAATCAGAAAATTTCATTTTCGATTTCATTGTTCTTAATTATTTTTTTCTACGTTTCATTAAAATAATAAATCGCAAATAATACTAACCAGAAGGATCCATCTACCACCATGTTTAATTAATACGGATAAGAAGCCTTCCATTACAACAAATTGAAGATTGCTGAACCAAAACTATTTGGAACTAGTCGTGATGACGACAATTATAGGAAAAAATTTTTGAGGAGAGAGAAGTGTTTGGAATAAAAAAATAGGAGAGAGAAACGTTTGAAATAAAAAAATAATATGCCTTTTGAAATACTTTTAACTGATTTTAGTAATAAAAGGAACTCAAATATTCATGTTTTGTTTTGAATAACGTTTGAAATAAAAAAAATAGGAGAGAGAGACATTTGAAATAAAAAAAATCTGTCTTTTGAAATACTTTTATCTGATTTGAGTTATAAAAGGAAATAAAATATTCATATTTTGTTTTGAATCTCCTAAATTTATGGCAATTATTAATTATCATTAATGTATTCAAATTAATTAATACAACTATATCCGTTTTTTACCCTTTATTATTTTTGAAAATTCAAATTTTTACTATTATATTTTTCTTTTCTTTTTTTAATAAAATGTTAGAACCTGGAATTTTTTATCGTTACAACTTGATAGAATTATTAGACTGTCATAACTTGAAATTATTAGTCTTATATATGTCATTTATAAAATTTTCACCCAAAAATATTTGAAAAAACTTGAGACATACTTTATTATCATATATACTATTATTGCTTATACTTTTAACATATTACGTATCTTACCACTAATTAAGAATTTCTTTTGTATCTTACATTTAGATACATATATTTTTAATACCAGATACACAAAAATAGGAAGAGAGGTGAGCGAGATTCATTTGTATCGCAGATACATGTGAATCACACTAGATACATGTAGGAGTGTTCATGGTTAAGTTATTAGTTAAAACAAAAAACAAACCAATTTAAATCGGTTTTTAAATTTCTAAAACCAAATCAAACCAAATAAAAAAAATAACCATTGGTTTGGTTAGATTTTTGCGGTTTTTTTCTGTTTGAAAGTAATAAGTTTGTTGAGGACATACGCATCTCAATAGACACAAACACTAAGTACATGAATAATTCACAAATAAGCTATTACACGAACAAAGTGATTCATCCAATGTACCAAGTTTCACTAACTAAAAAAACTCATTGTCAATAGCATAAAGTTGGTTCAATATTCTGGAGATCTCAACGTCTTATCAATATACTTTTTAATAAAATTACACCTTAAAATATTGAAAAATTACTTCTCAAAAAAAAAACCAATATTTCATAGTCAAAACTAATCAATTACTATCTTCTTTAGCTTGAGCTTAAAATTATTCAATGTTGCATTAGAAAATTTTATAAAGAACAGAGAAAGTGTGATCTTTAAAGTAATGAATATGGAGGGATTTAAACTTAAGGTTTTAATAGTTGGCTAAAATTTAAGTGTTGGGTTTCAGAAAAATAGTAAAATTAAAGACTTAAGTAATTAAAATTTATCAAAATATTTATAAATGTCACGCCCCGAGCCTACACCCTGGGTGGGACTGACACTCGAGAACCATTGATGGCCCCAAGCGAACCCTTGGCCTGGCTTACTTACTCAGCGGAAGACTTAAACATAAGAAACATAACTCATGCAATAACTTAAGAGATAATAACTTAGCCAAAATGGCAACTCAAGTCTTAAATGTATACAATGGAAATAAATAAGATTAAAGAACTATACTATTCGTCTATGAAGCCTCTAAAAAAAAGGGATGTCGGGACAAGACCCCCGATCATCCTAACAACTGAAAACTAGAAAGCAATGTAAAAATAAGCCCTCCGGAAAGCAAAGAGGCTCACCAACAGACTCTGAGTGCTCAACTGGATCAACGAGGCGCTGGATGCTGATCCTGGTTACATGCGTCTGCATCATAAGACGATGCAGACCAACTGGCATCAGTACATTAAATGTACGAGTATGCGAGTTAGAATGCTAAACATAACATAGGATTGAAATGAATCTGAAAGAAACACTTACCTTGGCTTTACTGAACTCCTGAATAACTCAACTCAATATAAAGCAATAAAACACATGCATTATACATAAAACTTTTAAAATAGTAAAAACAACTTAGTTCGTTAAAGAAAATGCAATAACAAACTCAACTTTACTCATATAATAAAGTAATATAGCTTCTGTGGGAGTTTCTCTAACCGACAACCACCACTATGAACCTAAAGTGGTGATACAATGTCTTGCCCACGCTGCCAGAACTGTCCTATACTTTGCCGTCATATAGAACGCCTTAGCTAAGTGGATCCACTAGTCTATGTAAAAAAGCACTTAAGGAGTCATCTAAAAAGTATGATCCTTTACTACCCATAATTGCTACATGATTTATAGAAACTTTAGTTAATTTGAACTCGCATCCCCATATCGGTGCTCAATACTACTCCCAAAATATAGCTCATATGTTTTAAAGCAAAACTTCTTTCTTTTGCTTGAGATAATTACTCAAAACTTAGCTTAAAAACTCTCTTGAAAATCGGTGTTTCCCTTTCTTGTTCAAATGTGAAACATTTTAAACTCTTGGGAATACTTAGTTCCCTTATAACTTTTGGAGAAATGAACTCAACTCTTTACTCTTTGCTTAACTTAAAACGTAAGTCTTAAAATAAGGTTAAAACGTTTGTGAAAAACTTTTGAAAAACTTTATGAACTTTTCTTGACTTCTAGACTTGACTCTTAACTTTCCTTGAATTGAATTATGGATTCAAGGTTCATGATCTTATGTTTATGGATGATTTCATGATGTTTAGATGTACCTTAGAGTATTAGAATCAACTAGGAAGTGTTAGTACACTTTAGAAGGACTTAGACGAGATAGACGACGAAAAATGGGTGGAAAATGATGATTCGGGCGCATCATTGGCGCGGCCGCGCAAACCCCCAACTTACTGGGGCTCCAAAATGGCGCACCGCCCCAGACTGCCTGGCGCTATGGGGGCGCGTCGCGTTAGCCTTCCCTTCAGGCGAAAACCGATGAATTTTTGGTCTTGTTTTCTGATCTGAAATCGATTAATTCCGATTTCTTTTCTCAAATTCACTTTAGAATAAGATACTCAAGGCATATACACAAAATCTAACTCAATCAGCTCAAGAAAACAACATTTCAATATCAAGAAACTCCTTAATCTCAACTCATATTCAAGAATGAAAGCAATTCAAGAATGAAACAATTCAAGAATGAAAGCAATTCAAGAACAACTATCAAGAACATTCAACCACCAATCTTTTTAGAACAAATTCACACTGAATCAACATGCTTGGCTCGTGGGTGAACAAACCCAACGTTATGAAAGTCTCACATACCTCGTAGGGATCACCCCTTGACGAAATCCACAAGCGAAATCCTTACGAACGATGATCTTGGCTCTTTTCTCCTTCATTCTCCTTTTGCGTTCTTTCTCTAAAAACCCTAACTTAAACTTGAACTTTTCTAAACTGACTAAAATCTGATTTGACCCCAATTAAACTCCTAAAAACGGATTAAAATACTTAGGTAAGGAAAAGACTAAAATACCCTTCCAAAATCCAATTTCAGACTTTTCTTATTTGAACAGCCCAACTTCAAATGGACATATCTCACTCATACGAACTCGGAATTGAGTAAACTCGGCGGCGTTGGAAATATTATTCCAAGATCTTTCCTATGATATCTGGAAACACACCTAACTCATCCTGATCTAGGAGTTATGGTCGTTTGAAGTTGAATAAAAACTCAACTTAACATACTTAACAAATTTTCCAGATTTCTATCTTTCCAAAAAAACTATTTCCAATTCCTAACTTCTTCCTAGTTATTTTAATTTGCGAGATGTTACAATAAATAATTATAAAATTTATATATATAACTTCTTGGTTTGGTTATTTTTGCGGTTAATTTTTAGTAAAATCAAAATCAAACCAAATAATATCGGTTTTTCAAAATTTAAAATCAAGCCTAACCAAATCAAACCAAATATCAGTTTTTTAATTGGTTTGGTTCGGATTGCGGTTCGGTTCGGTTCAGTTTTATAACCATAACCATGAACAGCCCTAGATACATGTATCTGTATGTATTTGGAGTGATTCGCATGTATCTGGGATAACAAATACATGAGAGAGTGGTGAGCGAGATGAAAGAGAGGTGAGTGAGATTTGCTATGTACCCCAGATACATGCAAATCCACATGAATGCAATGTATCTTGAACAAATTACACCTAAATTTGACCCCATGTTTTGAGATTACATGTATCTGGACGTATCTAGAAGCACCAAAATTTGGTAAGATCCGTATATTGCAAACTAGAGTGTAACTAAGTAATTAACTTCTAAACTAGTGAAATTTATGTAAGTTCCCCAAAATATTCATTTGTTTCAATTTATTTCTTGTTTTGATTTGACATGAAGTTTAAGAAAAATAAAGAAAAAACTTTTGAATCTTACAGTTTTAAACTAAAAATATGTTAAATGTTCCAACTGAATTTTTACTGCTTGTTAATTGTGTGAAAAACATTGTTTGTCTTTTTTTCTTGCTAACTATCTAGTTCTAGAAATACGATTTCACTCAAAGCATCAATTCTTTAAAATAATAAATTAAATTTCTTCTTGGAAACCACTTATCAGTCTAAGGAATTTATACAAGATTTTACGTATATACTGTACACGCATATTTGGTATTCTTTTGGGTGGCGGCTATACAATGTATTATGTAATATCTCAAAATTTTATCTTGTATATCGCGATTCAGATTATGACTTTTATGTTATTCTTCTACGCACACCAAAAAAAATAATTCTATGGGTTACCATAAACACGGTTTTAACAAGAAAAATGTGATACTTGTTGAAGATTAACGAATATAATTCAATTGCAAAAAGAATAATCAATTTGAAAATGAAATTACTTTAATAAAAAAGATGTAGTTTACAATGGATTTGGAATTAATCTTGTGATCAATCCAAAAGTAAGTATAAAATGAATATGAAGTGAAAGGAACAAATTAAAGCAACTCGAGGAATAATCCATTTTTTAAGACGAAAAAAATACAGTAAATCAAAGGAATTAATTAAAATTATGTAATTAATGGCCACTTCCGCTATGACTTGGGCCAGAATATGCTTGATTTGTCATGGAATTATCAATGGACGAAGACGAAGACGAAGATATTGATTTATTCTGATTCTGAGTAAACCATTTTGAGTTACTGACATTGAATCTTTGTTGTTGTTGATCAACATTAACCTTTGGTGGCGCAAAAAGACGATAATGATGGTGTTCTTTAAGTCTCCTTGATCCTTGGATTTGAACAAATTGAAAGGACGATACAATTAGGACGCAAAGAAATACTAGGATTATAAAATTTTGCTTCATGATTTTACTTTGTTGTTGTTTTTGAAATGTTCAAACTAATTGTAACATGTTATTCCTATGAAGAGAAGTAATGATGTGTTTTATAAGTGAAAATAGTCATATTCACCTATTTGGTCGTGTGATCAGGCACTTTGACTTCCATGCAAATTTGTTGGAATTGTCTCAAACAAATAGAAGAATGAAGTATATTATTATTTTATTTTATTTTGAATAATCTATTATCCTCCTTATTTTAGTTTATATAGATTGATAAATACTTGCCATAACTAAACAAATTGTAACACATCCAATATTTTCTTATATTTTACTATAAATGCTCTAATTTTGATATTGATATGCTTTTTACTACTAAAAGTTCGTAACGACTACACGGAAATAATTTTTGGGAGGTGGGGGATTCACCTAACGCACGCATAATCCGTTAAGAGTTATGGTGGAATGAATGAAATTAGCGGGAATTCAATTAGTTTGAGCTTTTAATAGAAAATATTTTACTTTTTAATAGGTTCTATATAACACGAATGTTGATTAACGAGACCATTCAGATAACTATGACTTATATATATATATATATGGTTTTTACCTATATGTTAAATCATTGAATTTTGGCTTGTATAATTATCAAGTTTGTAGTGGTTATACCAACAAAAAAATTTGAAAGATCTTTTCATGTGTCCTATAAAATTGGAAGTTGTAAGAATTAATTGCACATATTGCGCAAACTTTGCTCTACTCTATGAAACCTTAACTGGCCCAGCTGGATATCCGTTAATTCCTGCCGGAGCGCACTAACCGGTGTCTGGTCGGTGACCACAACAAATTCCAACAATTAATCCTAATTAATTAATTAATCAAATTATGGTATTAATATTCCTTAAGAATTCACAAATTCTAAAATTTATTACATATGATGAGTACTAGTGAAATGTTGAATTATTTGCTTGAAGTGTATTCCAAATGAACTCACAATTTTCAAGTTAAAATATTGTCCAAGTACTAGTTTTAATTTTAGATACTTTTTTTTTCCTTCAATTTTTAACCAAAATCATCGAAACGCCTAAATATATGATGATTTTGCACTTGAAAATTTATTTACACATGATCCGTGATCGTCACTATATGATAAATTAATTAACATGATTTTAGGAGGGCCAGATTGGAAATGACGAAAGAAAGAATCCAATAGGTATAAAAAAATGAATATTAACATTCTCGTTCCGTGATCATCACTCTAGAATATCATTCGTATAATAATACGATGTTAGATTCGATATATAGAATTATTTCTTTGGTGGTACATACTCTAAATTAAAGAAATAGAATATATACTTGGAAAACTCACAAACAAATAGTGAGGGAATATAAAATTAATTATGTTACAAAAATCCCAGTTGGTTGGCTGTGGAGGAATATAATTTGTTAGAGCCTTAGAGGTACATGATGCACAATATAATGCACTTGAAAGAATAGCCACTATGCTATTATTTTAAGTGGAACACTAATATTAGTCACCCTCATGCATTGCAAGGAGGATAAAATAGAGATCATAATCTTGGGAAGTTAGGGTTCACGAGGCATGAGTATTTTCCGATGTAATTGCATAATATTCCTAGCTATTATGCCGTTAGGGTAAATCCAGAATTTCGATTAAAGGATGTCAAAATATAAAAAATTAAAATCGCATAGAAGTCAAAGAGTGTCTTTATGTAATATATAAACATATTAAAATACATTTACCTAGCTACACAATGTGATTTTCTGACGAAGTAGACGAGTACTAAATGAAGTTCCGAGGAGGACTAATTGGATCCTTCGATCTCACCTTGAGTTTGTTTCGTAAAAACTGAAATCAAGTCGATGAAAAAGGTTTTGTGAATATGTCAGCCACTTCATCCTTAATTAGAGGAGTTTCATACTTTCATTCATCATTGCATTGACATTGCTAACCAATATTAATTGGTCCGCTAGTGATTAATTGATCTTAAAATGTGATAATCGGTGCAAATATAACTTTCCCCTAAAATTAATTTGAAGTTCCTCATTAACCAAAAGAAAAATCCTTTTGACCAGAAAATTTTGCCAGAATTATATTTTACCTATGTTATTTTATTTTTTAAAATATTTTTACCCTTATAACTTTAATACCTTTTAACTAAAAAATGATAAAAACAAATTCAGTTAATTTTTTTTAAAAAAAATATTATAATTTTTAAAATTTCTTGCCAAATTCTGGCCAATTTTTTTTGCCATTAGCATTACCCTTAACCAAATAATTGATTAATTCAACTAAACACTTAACAATTCTGTAGTCATGTTTAGAATTGACAGTTTTCCTAAAATAGAGCTCATTATATTAACATTAATGGAAATTTTGTTGACTTTGGTAAAAGGGGTTGAGTGCCCAAATAAAATATTGGAGCAAGTTCCACCAACTCTTACAGTCATGGAGTAACTTTTTGTCATCAATTCTTTCCCCTCCATTTAAATATATGTATATTACAAAAGATTTTCTTACATTATTATAATAAATATTTTCGACTATTATAAGCTACTAATCATCATATCAAGCTGGCGGAGCGGAGTTCTCCCTGAGTTCGGGAGAACTCCGTCCGTAGCTTTTGCGTATGTCTTATATTCATCTTTAACCCAGTAACTTTTGTATAGATCATATTTTCGTACTAAAATATCAAATGCAAAGGTATATAATTATTGCCTACGAACCCACATTCAAAGGTAGATGGCTCAGTGGACTCTGCCTGCCCGGCTCAGCTTCTATCTACAAGTTACCAATGTAAATTTGTAAATTCTAATCATATTAAATTAATTTGAGTTGTATTTTCATTTTTATGTAAATAGTTTTGACACTCATAAATACATAAAACGTACATGCAATTTTAATTTGCTAAACTTCATTAAATATGATCGTTTACTCGTTTAATAACGTTTTTCAATGTTTGGAATGTCAAAGTCAAAGCTACCATTTGTCAAAAAGAAATGGAACTCAGCCAGCTTAATACAAATCTTCTTTTTGTTTTTCAAATTTTTCATTTTCAACTATAGCCCATCAATTTGATTTTGACCAAAGTTGGCACGCTTTGTAATAATTCTAACAAGGCAGTTCAAAGAAGAGGCATTAATGTCAGAAACATGCATTGAAATTTTACATTATAGTTTGGCCCTTAACAATTCAAACTTCAACAACTAAGCTACGTCATATATTTCTCCCTTGTATTCCTTATAATTATACTCCCTTTCCGTAAAAAAGTAGGGACACATGGCATAATCTTATTCATCGATCCGATATTTAATAAATGTCGATTCGGTGGATAAGATTATAACACTATGTCCGTTAGTATAAATGATATATATGTTCCAGTTTTTGGACGGCAGGGGCACCAATGTCTCAACAGTATGACGGAGGGTATCTGCATATCATTAACGATAGTTCGGGGTATATTTATCCTTTTACCTAAATAAAATTATAATTTACTATATCATTCTTTGAATGTAATAAATTCAAGGATAATTAAAAATCCAATGATAAATTATCTCTTGAATTCTAAACTAGACAAATAAAAGTGAACATCTATTTCTAGTATACTGGACAAAAAAAGTGGATGGAGAGAGTACAATAGCAGTGGCGTAGCCACACACAGCTCAGGGTGGCTCTATTCACACTCATCGAAAAATTATATTATGTATATAAAAACTGTACAAAGTATATAAATAAATAAATAAATCATACATATCTTATTTACTAGATCTTGAATATCCTTAATGAAATTTTTGTGTTCGCCACGGCTAAATAACAATAGTACATATGAACAAGTTAATTGGAAAAACTCCAAGTAGTCACAAAAACATATGTAGGTAGTGTAATGTCGGGACAAATAGAGCAAACAGCTAATCTCATGATGAGTTATTTTTTTTGCATATAATTTTATTCAACTTTTTGACTCTAACAATTGGTAGAAGTTGAGATTCCTCTTATTAGACCAAAAATTCCATAAGCAATTTATTTTCTCATTTGTTAAAGTCAGCCTGAAAAAGTCGGTATATATCTTATATCCCATTTTACTTCAAGGGAAATTTTAGAATTAACTTACTGTTGCAATTTATCATCTTTTCGAATTTCAGAATTTAATTTAAATGTTTAATTACCTTTGGTGACATATTCAAATCGTAATTATTTTGAATACCATAAACACAATAACATTATATAACATTATAGTCGAGTCTTAATTTCGTCACAAAAAAACAAACGGTATAAAAAAAAGGAGAGAAAATACAAGTATAGATGAAAAGTCACCTAACATTCAGTTTCAGAGTAGGACAACGAAACATGTTAGGTGAGAGTTACTAATAAATGTTTGATTTTTAACAAAATCAACGAAGGTTAGAAGATGTTGATTTTAGGTTAAATTAGTAACGTTTTCGGTCCTTTTTACTTGTTCAATTTTAACTTTTTATTTGTCCTGTTTTATTTTTCATTTTTGATAAATAAAAAAATAATACATATTATACCCTCAATTTATTTAGAAAGTTATTTTGAAAAAGGTAAAACCTCTTTAATGAGTAAATTAATTTTGAAATTCTATCAATTAATGGGGATAAAATAAACTCTTTATGTCAATTATTATTTTCTTAATAGGTTTTTCAAGTCAATAAGGACAGATTGAGTATCAGTTTACAAATATCACCTTTTGAATATAATAAATTTAATATTTTGAAAAATGAATGGAGTACTTAATAATAAAACCATATTAATATTTCATTAAAAAATACTCTATTTAAAACTAAAAGAGGAACCCAAAAGTCACATGGTCTTGGGTCAAAATTTTGGAGTAGATGCACGTTGAAAGCAAAATAAATAAATAAATTGGATGGTATGTCAAATCAAAAAATGGGAGGCAAATTAACGCTATATTATGAAATAACATTAGGTTAAGGCAGGTAGTTGCAGGAAAAGTAGCAAACGTCAACTCTGCTTAATTTATAAATAAGATTATCTGCTAGTTATATTCACATTATCAATTTTCTTTCTTTACACTCTTTGGGTGTGTTTAGTATAGCGGGAAATATTTTTCAGATTTTATTTTATTTTCTTCATGTCTCCCCCTCCAATTTCGATTTGTAGGTATACTACGAAGAATGATAATGGATTAGTAGGGGATAAATGCCCCCAACTTGTGAAAAATCGCTAAATTACTTGTTGCAACAGCTTAGAGACCAGATAAATATAAGTTAAACTCTTACATCTAATTAATGGACTTCAAATGCAAAGATTAAATTCCGCTTCTTTGGTTCAAGGGATAAAAAATAATTAATTTTAGAATGAATTTATTTCATATTATTTGACTGGCGAATAAAAACATAGGATAATTTATTTCAAAATAAAATTTGAGATTAACTTTATTTCATATTAATCCCAAAATTATTTTGTCTCACTAAAATAATGAAATTATAATCATATACCAAAAAGTTTTTATAAAGTTATAATCTCATAAGATATTCTTGTTTATCCTATCTCACTACTCGCAAATCGCGTACCAACCAATCTCTTAGTATCAACTATCAAGGATCCATTTAAACTTATAATTAATTAGGTACAAGAATTTTGGAACTAGAACAATCAAGCACCGTCTAGCCATAAAAAAAAAGGAGGTTTCCACGAAAAAGAACACATAATATATAGTCCTATCCCTTTTTAATTTCACAGGTTTCCTTGTCATGCCACCTGCCATCAAAATTGCCTGTCTTTGGCTTTTTCCATACAATATATTTTTTTATACCGTCATGCAAAAAACATAACAAATTAAAGACCGCGTAGAAAATACAAAGCTCGTACACACGCAATTTGAATATTAATATTCTCTTGTGTGAAATGAAACCAATATGTATCATAACGTATGAGATAACATCATTATATATCAGTGTAAAGTTTATATATCCAACTACTCATAAAACATTCTCAACAATTTATTTATTTTTATAAAAAGGGGCTCTAATAGTAATATTAGCCGAAAGATTTATTGTACAAACTTTAAGAAAAAGTATTTGCAATTCTCTCCATCCTCTTAAGTCAAAGTAGTTAATAAGTGTCACAATTCTATATTAAAAAAAAAAAGGTTCCTCACCGTCCCTCTCATAGTACTTTTTTTCATTATAAATACTGCCAGCAGTTGCAATATCTAACAACTCCATCAATCGTCATTTTTCTTACACAAATAATTAACACAATTACATTCCCAATTAGTTTCATGGCAGGAGCTAGAAAAACTTCATATTTCACGTTTGCTTTGTTTGTTTTTCTCTTAATGATTAGTAGTTGTGTCAATTGTCGATCCCTTCGGGAGCAATCGCCCAAAAACACGGTCGCCGCGGCTTCACAAGATGATAAAGGAAGACAACTAGGAGGAGCAGAGATTGTGAAGAGAAGTACACAAAATTCAGTAAAGAACATGGCTTTTATTATGGTTTCTGGACCAAGCAGGAAAGGTCCTGGTCATTAGTTATTAGTCTCAAATTTTCTGTTTATGTTTCACACATATATTTTTGCACGAAGGTGTTTATTAAGAATTCTTCACAATTGTTGTGATGTACTTAGGAGACATTCTTTTAGGAAGGACATAACTATAGAAGCATAATTGAGTTGAAGATGTATATTGTAATTGCAAAAGATATGTATACGAAATGAAATACTTTAGTTTATATATATTTTTTATTGAGATTTAGTTATTTTTAAAGCTATTTAAAAATTATTTTGAACCTATGGTGATTGAATGGTGGCTGTATTATTTCTCATTTAAGAAAATAATTGATGAGAAAGAAATGTACATTTAGTATTGGTTTTTATTAATTTTCCATGGAAACCATGATGGCTTACAAAATTAAGACACAAGGAGAATTACAATACTATCATTGTGTGTTATAATGCATTTTAAATAATTTCTATAATAATTCTTCATCTGTTTTGATTGGGACTTATTTGTCCTTTCATTTAGATTGATTATATTTCAATCAATAAATTATGATGCTCTAAATTCACTCTTTTTTTTACTATTGATAAAATAAAATGTCATTAACTTTTGTCTCAAAATCCAAAATTCAAAATTTATGAAAATTTGGGACCACACTTAACTATTGACTTTAAATGCGTTATAATAATTCTTGGTGACGAAAAATCTTGGGAGATTTTGACCAGCTGCAAGAATTTTTTTTCAGTGTGTTGTCCGGCCGACAACTTCTTAACTCAAGTTTTACTTGTCTTTTAAACTTTTAGTTCAAATATAGTCTCTCATTAATTTCAGGGTTCAACACATATACAGTGCTTAGACAGTCTAGATTTATGTTTTACGGGTTCAAATTTTAAATTTTTTAGTATTGAATCCTTTATAATTTTAAAGTCATGGGTTCATATATATATATACTATTTGTTAGTACAATTTTGTACATTCTTACACATAAATTTATTTTTGCATATGAAAATTACTGAGTTCAGATAAGCGCGATATTAACAAGTGTGCACCAGCCTTTGTCTAGCTATTGTTCAACTTGTGATTGATAACCATGTAAGTTAAGGTATAGAAGTAGAGCTAGAATTCTGATTATGACTTAATAGTATATATAATAATCAAAAATTCAATTTTTCATAATATAAAACTCATGAAATCAAAATGGTTCACACCAATATACTCAGCATGACGGATGCACACATTCTACCACATTAATAGAGATCTAGGCTTTGAATTGAGTATAACTTTTTTTAATTGTCTTGGCATGCATATAATAAAACATGTACTATAGTTACTTAAACAGTCGATTTATGTGTAACAAATAGCTCATTCAAATATGCTTAGACTTGGTATAGTTACACATAAAACATACTTCAATTATTTTTTTCCGATTTCACCTTAAAATTCTTTTATTTTTTATAAAAAAAATAACGCCTTGTGAAGTTGACTTAGTTGTAATCTCAAAGGATGACATGTGGTGGAACTTGAAATTAAAGGCATCCCCTCGTGTGTAGCAAGCTATACATTTATGACCACGCACGTTGTTGAATCCAAAATATTCTGCGACTTACGGCGATGTAAGTCAAAAGTTAGATTTTACGTAGTTGAACTTTTCCACCTGCTAAAGCTGACTCATCGCATGTTCATAAAGGTAGCAAACCAATTTCTACTATTTTCTTCGTCTTATTTTATGTGAGATAGTTTGACTCGGCATGAAGTTTAAGAAAAAAGAAAGACTTTTAAAATTTATGGTCTAAAATAAAAGATATAAATTTGTGTGACTATAAATCATTTCATTAAGATAAAATGGATATTTTAAAGTTAAATTATTATTTAATATAGAAATGTGTAATTCTTTTTAGGGACAGAAGGAATATATGTTTTATAGCATATAACGTGCTATAGAATTAGGAACAAAGTAAAATTGTAGCTTCATGGTCTTTATATAGGGTTGATTTATCGGATAGTCATTTAACTAAAAGTTGTTATTTCAAAATTACTTCCTTTCTCGGAGAATTTGAAATCAAGAAAAAAGATGTTTTTTTTTAAATGATAATTATTAGTTGAGTAATCATCTAAGAAACCGACCAACTCTCTTCATGTACGAATCCAAAAAGTCCAGCTATCGTTTGTACTTCATATGCTTTTACATGGGAATTTTTCTGGACCAACAAGATGTACTATGTATTACTCCTATTTACTATTGAAAACTCTTTTTTTTTTCTCTTTTGGGTGGTTATTGTTATGAATGTGTGTCATATTTCTCAACTTCTCTGTCCTATACCACAGATCCAATATGACTAAGAATATAATTAAGCTTACTTTTGGGATTAATATATATAATCGAATTTTTCTATAATAACATTATTTGTTTTTATATTTTTAGATGTCATAGAAAAATGTTATAGTAGAAAACATGTGATATGAATAGTTATAGTAGAAAACATGTGACATGCATAATATGATAAATAGATTCCATATATAAAACATGATTGTTATAATGGAATATTGTTATAGAGTATGACTTCGCAAAGAGGCGTGAGTAGTCCCATTAGAATTTGACTTTACATATTCAGTAGATTTCAATGGATTTTTGAGTAATATGTCCTTGGTTACAGCTGTTTTGCCATGTAATATTTGGCCAAATTGCAGCCGTGAAATTAGATTTTCAAAAATGTTAAGTGTCATGGATTGTACGTTTTACTAGCTACTACAACTATCAGGGTCTGCATAATTAACTAATTGAAAACCCCATATTTAAAAAATTACCTTAATTAATCCTAATTAATAATACAAGAAGTTTGAATTCAGTTTGTTTTATATCTTGGATACATTCGTAAGTTTGTTACTACTCCATAATCATAAGCTCCAAGAGTTAATTCCATTTGCCTAATAATAAAGCTGCTCTTGTGAAGCAGTAAATATCAAATGAAAGTAGATCCATTTTTTTTTTCCAATCCTAAAGAGGTGAATATTTGCAGAATCCGAAATATTCTGCGACTAATGGCCGTGTAAGTCAAAAAGTTAGTTTTTACGTGGTTGTGCTGATAGCTTTTCCACCTGCTAAAGCTGACTTACACGTTCTTAAATGAAACAAATATGTATAGCATATAAAATGCTGCTATAATTTCATGCTATAGAATAGAAAATGGACTTATTCTACGGTTCCAAAAAGTCAAGCTAATGTTTCCTACAACATGCTTTTACTAGGGAACATTTTTGTGAAAATTTTATAAATGACATTTGTAAGACTAATATTTTTAAGTTATGACAGTATAATAATTTTTTTAAGTTGTAACAATAAAAAAATTCAGGTTATAACATTTTATTAAAAAAAAAAAAATTCAAAAAATACTTAAAAATGTTTTTTTTTTAAATCATAAAAAGGAAAAAAACGGATGTAGTTATATGCATTATTTGAATACATTAAGGATAATTAATAATGCCATAAATTTAGGGGATTCAAAACAAAATAGGAATATTTGTTTTCCTTTTTTTACTCAATTAGTTAAAATTGAATAAAAAATCAGATTATTTTTTTTTGAAATGTTTCTCTCTCCCTCTAATTTTTTTCTGTCAATTTATTTTCTTTTTTTACTCAATCAGTTAAAATTAATTCAAAAAATCAGATTTTCTTTGTCTTTTCAAGACGTTTCTCTCTCCCTCTGATTGAATTTTTTTATCTCATAACATTTATTTCAAAATAATTTCAACAGTTCTCTCTCTTCTCAATATTTTCTCTCGTCTAATTCATTCAAACAGTACTTAGTCGTCACTCTCGTCTACTTCGAATTTGTTTTTGTTCAGTAATCGTCATTTTCTTGTAATGAGCGATTTCTTATCAATATTAATAAAATATGGTGATAGATGAGATCCTTAAGGTTAGTGTTATTTTCAAAAAAAAAATTGTGTAATTGAGTGCAAAAATGGAATTTTTTTAATGTATACCGTTGATAGTTTTTGGTATGAAACATTTTTTATTTTTTGGTATGTTTCTGATTTAAAAAGTTACATAAAATTGATTGAAACTGGTATACTAGATATGTTAGACATGTATGAAATTTAATATTATTTTTGGTACGATTTATGATTTTGGATATTGTTTATTATAATAAATGACAATTACTAGTTAGAAATGATATAATTGTTGTATTTTTTTTGTATGAATCAATATGAAATATGTATAGAAAGTGTGCAAAAATTGGTATGAAATTTGTGAATTTGGTATGATTGATTTTTTTTTTGGCATTATATTTGTATGGACTTGGGCATAATAATGGAATGAATTCGGTATATTAATTATTTAATAAATGACAATTACTAGTTGAAAATGGTATAATTTTGATATTTTTTTGTTATGAATGTTGTATGAATCAATGATGACTTTTTGCTTATATAAAATGTGGATATACCAAGTTATGTGTCGGAGCATAAATTGTTGCCACCTGGTTCAAAAAGAACGGTAGGAGATACCACAACTTGAACGCTGGAAGGGGTTTGTTAATCTAAAGTTATGTGCAATATATGTCGTCGGGAGGGACACAACATGAAGACATATCCAAATTACCTTGCAACAAAGAAAGTCATAATTTATTTTGATTTTGATTTGGTTGTTTAATTGTGAAACACTATACTTCGATTCTGCCCTTCTAAAAGGAACATCGGCTCTAACAATTCCATCGCCGTCTACCAAAACGATCGGAAATGTTTCAAAAAAAGTAGGCATACAGATTTCATATAGTAAAAAAAAGGGGGGACGTGCTATATCTGAAACGTACGAAATATAGTAAATATCGTAAAGGCAGATGTAGTAGGGGTTGCAAACCTCACTAAGACTCATTCGATCTTCTATAGCGACTTTCGGACCATTCCATTCATTGTCTTCTTCTCAACCTCTCCTTGGTCACTGAACTGGGTTACTGAACTCCACCTTCTCGAAATCCCATTTCAGAAAGTCAGGTCGAAGGCAAATGGATTCCCTTGCTTGGGCAATAAAAAAGTCTATGATTCTTATCTCGAAAAAAGAGTTTAAAGCTACGGCACCTAACTCATATTTTATTTTATTTTTTATCTTTTAAGCTAATGAATTAAGTATAATTTAAGAACATTTATTATGTGTACTACTTAATTATTTTTGTGTATTCATTTTTTTGCAAATTTAAAGTGAAAAAATGATTAATTCATGTTGGTATGCAATTGGTAACGATCAGAATAATCAAGACAAATTTAAATATGAAAATGATATCCATTTGGTATGCAACTGAAGTCCCACTGATTTTAAAAACATGTGATTAATATTTGAATTAATGTAATTTCCAATTGGTGTGCATTTGGTGTACAAGTGGTATGCCAATGTAAAAAATGAAAAAAATTGTTGTATACTATGTGTATAAGGTAATTTACATTGTCAGCTTTATTCTTCCTATATGGATACCAAGTCTATACAAATTGGATACCAATTTGGTGTCATTCTTAATTTTTAATTTGGAGATCAATTGGATACAAATTAAGCCACCCAAAAACTATTTAATGTAATTTTCACCTGATGTCCCATTGGAAAAATAGAAGCATCAAGATGAAATTGATATTTCAACCAATTTAGTCAATCTAAAATTAATTATTATTGTATCCAATTGATATGCATTTTGGTATCAAATAGGTATCCCACTTAAAAAATAGAAAAAACAAGTTATTATATTGTTGTCAAAAAATCGTAGCAAAAAGATGTAATTGAGATTTCAACAAAATTAGTCAATTTAAAACTAGTTAATGTTGTATCAAATTGATATTGATTTGAAAAAACTTAGTGTAACATTGTTTAGAATTGTTGTATACTATTTTGTGAGTTGTTTTCAAAACTAAAAATTTAAATAGAACTCTGACTAATGTTGATTACCAATTTGTATACATTTGGTATCAAACTCGAAAATTTAAGCTAAAGACTAACAGAAATATATTAAGTTGGTATCCAACAGGTATGAAATTGGGAAGAATAAATCTAACAATGAAAAACAAGACATATTATATTGTTGTCAAAAACTATAGCAAAAAAAATATATATCATCCAAAAATTAAATCATATGTAATGGTTAAGAGTCTAAGTTGCAATCAACTATTTCAAATTTTGTTTTTGTGGTCTTGGTGTAGGAAATTGGTAGTATCCGGAGCATGTTCTTTTTGCTATGTCAGGTCCGCCAAATTTGCTAGCAACAGTTCCAGTTACTTCACTCTCACTAATTGCGCCATCATCATTCTTGATTCTTCCATAATGTCACAGTATTATATCAATTTCATGACAAGGCATATACATATAGATGCATAACTCATAGCAATTTCATACCAACATTAAACAAACTTCATGCCAAAATAATATGCATAAAAAACCTTTAAAAAAATAATTCCTACTAACCAGTGTAGCATTTCATTAACTTCATCAAGACTCCAAAATTTATATAAATGTTAGAAAAGACACACCAAATTTTTATCAACTTTATAGCAATGCATATAGATATTGATGCAAGAAATCATATCAATTTCATGCCAAATATATACTCATTCAGATGATTGGATACCAATATAAAGCATAAGATGAACTATATAATACAAATTTCATATAAATTTCATACACATTGTTGCACTTCATTCGGGATACAAATTAAAATAATGAATGAAAGAAAAATAAAATAATTGAGAAAATAATTTAAATAAAAATTTTACCCTCACAATTTTTTTGCCCTTTTTTGACTTTGGAATTTTCGAATCATTGTCCATTGTTTCTCTTCTTTTGGAGGGTTTTGATGACTGGCCCATATTTACATTTATTGATTTTTTATTTTTATTTTTTTCTTGCTTACAAAATCTGAGTCAGAATCCGAAGAAGTTTCTATGAATTTCCCTTTTCTCTTTTGTCCCTTTCGATTTGGAGGAGTTGCAATTTTCTTTGCTTCTCTTTTCTTCTCCTTTTCTGGGCTTTCTTCTTTTGAGGGGTACCACGCATGTTCACCGAATTTGTATTCTTGTTGATCGGCGGTGGAGTTTGAGACAATATGTTAAAAGTTGGAGCCTCAAAATCAACATTAGGACTCCCTTCTACTAATATAGGGCTCTTTCTAGGTGTGTTCTTCAGCATGCATGTTTATCTAGTTTTTAGTACTTTAATGAAGATTTAATTCTCTTTTGAGTGAACAAAGAAGAATATCGTGAGAGAGATTTACGGTTGAACAATGAAGAAGATGATGAATATAGTGAGAGAGGAATTCTTACAGTTTAAACATGGGGTGGGGGTGATAGCGTGAAAATTGGAAAGAAACGTGGTGGGGATGGATAGTTGATGTGTGACAGTAAAAAAGGTGTATTTGAAAAGTAAAAAATCCCTAAAAATGTGTATTAGATAATTATGATTGATTCTCTATTTTAATTTTATTTATATAACCTATTAGTTAAATTATAAAATACTATTATAAAAAGACTAATTATTTAATAAAATTGAATTAATTATTTTTTAATAAAAAATGATATGTTATAACTCGCAATTAAAATGTTATAAGTAGTAATATTTACAAAGTAAATTTAAAACCCATAATATTGTCTCTTAAATATATATGTGGGGTGATTTTTCCAACATTGTATGGTTTAACACTCTACTAAGTTGCTCATTCTTGTGAATTTTCCATGCTTCTAAAACTTGGGCTTACTTGTTGGAAAACTTAGGCATTGGTCAAAAGTCTATAGAAAACAACCTATCCATTCATAAAGGAAGGGACAATGTCCACACACATCCTGCGTTCTCCAAACCTCACCTGTAAACTACACGGGTACATTATTGTAGCAAAAAATTGAGTTACTAGTTGTCATCGCATTTTTGAGTGATGGGTCCTGGGTTGCGGCATTTTGCTTCGAAAATACTTGGCATATGCAACAGTGAAACTAGATTTTCAAAGATGACAGCATACAAGGCAACAACTTAATTGAACTTTTCAACATTCCGCATAGAGAAATTATTGTACTCCTTATATGCCATACATAAAATCGGTGCTTTTTTTTTCCCCATCCTGGACAGGTTTATAAGTTTGAAAACTATTCCATATTCATAAACTCTTAAAAAGAATTAATTCCGTTCCTCTAAGAGTCAATAATAATAAGATACATTGACTATTAGAAGCTACACCCACATTGCATCCTGAGAGCCAAACTCGAAAGTCAGAAGATCTGATGATGAGGTTGGAATTTTCTGAAGCAGCTAAGCCTGAAAAAAAAAACGTACATGATTAAAAGGATAGCAAAAGACAGCTTGTGAAACAGTTTTCTTTCAACATGTAATTCCAAAAAGATGTGATTTGTCTTGAAATCCAGAGTACATGCCTTCCATTTTAACGACAAATCTTCATCCTTCGCATCTTGAGTGAAGTTCAAACTTCATTATATGAAAAAATAGTCGTCATTAGAGCAATGACAACATACCCAGTGATATCCCATAGGTGGGGTGGGGTAAGGTGTACGCAAACCTTACCCCTACCTTTGTGGAGGTAGAGAGGTGATCAGTTGTTGTCATGAGGTAACAAAAGGATCCAACATATAATGTAGGTAACATAATATACCGCAAAGTAGTAAACATGATAATCACCTCCACTTCCTTTGTACCTATTCTAAATTTGAGCTCTCTAGTAATTGGGAGGGAAAGATTATCGTGCTCAAAGGAAAACTTTGAAATCAAGTGTACTTATATTCTATGTAATTTGAGCTCTCTAGTAATTGGGAGGGCAAGATTACCGTGATTAAAGGAAAACTTTGAAATCAAGTCCAAAGTAACCCATACGCCAGATGATGAGAACTAGAATTCTAGCTAGTGTACATACAACCAATTCAAGAAAAAGGAAGCTCCTATCACTACAATTTTCCACAAAGGAAAGACTGATAAACCGGCACACAAAAAACACAGGATCATTAAACTAAACCTTAATCACAAATTAGTTAGGGTCTGGAACAGGAATTTAAAGAAACGAGAGGTTTCAACCTCCTGCTCCAAAACTCGATTATTAGTTATTGTATATCAACTATGATTCCAACTCCCAAAATGTGCCCATAACATCTTGTTGATATTATTATTGGGCACAATCGATTGCTCGCAACTTAAAGTTTATTATTGTAAAGTAAGGACCCGCTTCAGTCTTACAGTTCTACGCACAAAAAAAAACTCTCTTATTTCTCACTCACTTGTTGCTTGCTAACTTTGCTTTCTCTAACTTGGTTACAGCTTAAATGACCACCTCTATTTATAGGAGGTGATGAAAGGATCTATTGAAATATATTTACTACTCTCTTCTAGTGTACTCCTAACGTTTTTCTAGAATCACTCTAAATTCTCATTCTAGAGTGCTCCTCCCAATTCTCTACAACTCTTTGACTATTCCAGATTCTTCATGAAATAAGTTGGTGATGAATTCTTAACATTCCCCCTCAACACCAACTTAATTTGTTCTTTGCATATGTTGTGAGTGAGTTAAACCTTGAATAAAGAGAGAACATAAAAGAAGGTAAATGAGGCCCTCCCTCGCTGCTATAATAAAGAGAACATAAAAAAAACTATTGACAACGCAGACACCCTTCTCCGGTACTCAACCAAGGAAGGAGACTCTTCTTTGCTAGACCAAATACTTCTCCTTTATCCCTTGTCATGCTTTTTAGCTCAACCACTCTCTGTTCTTAAGGGTTCCCTTCTCTCAAAAAAAAAACATCTGTAAGCATAACAAGTTATTCAGCACAAGTCATACATGTCAAGCCTAATACTGGGCAACTACCACCTACCAAATGTTGCTTTCAGCATGTCCAAATTCGTTTATCACCTCAACACTAGATAAGATGAGCTACAGTGTTGCAGAAAGTGGGATTAATATCCACATTTGCAATATTAGCAACTAGTGACTGTCAAAATTTTGAGCTCGCCCAATAGACCAACACTGATCAGAAAACCTACTTCTCTTAATCCCAAAGCTCATCACATTCTCCCTAAGGTTCTTATTTTCTCCGGAGTCCCTAAAGTTCATCTAGTTTGAGCATACATGGTATTTAATAAACATTTCAAACAGCAATAAGTACCTATCATGTGATATTAGTTGGCTGGTTCCCAAGCTCATCAGATTCTCCCTAATGAGTGTTACATTTAAGAATAGACCACATTGTATTCACATTTATCACAAAATTTGTCCCACCAGTAAAGGGAAGCAAACTAGGAAATATCTTCCTCTATCTATCATAAATGTGTGATATGTGATAGCAGTACATATAAACATTAAAGATCTTGGCAAAAATACAAACAAACGAACAAGCACAGCAGTGACTACTCACTTCCTGGTAATTAAATAAAGTCAGGACTTACGGAAAACAATTACTGTCTTTCATTCTTGTAGGCTCCTCTTAACAAGTTCCATGAATGGAGCTCAACCTTTCTATTGCACTAACTAGTCTAACATAGTAAGCTTCATTATGTTAAAACTTGAAAACCAATACAATGTTTGTTACTCTAATCCTAGATAAAAAAATGAATAAAGCTTCGATAAGAAGGATTCGGGCTAAAACCCCTAATGTACTCATCACAAGTAACCCCTGTGACAATCTGGAGTTTGATGTAACCAAATCAAGTTTACTGGGACCCAAATTTATCACATTCTCCAGAACATGCATGGAGTTTATAAATACGTATAGATTGCGCTCAACGTGAATTCAGAATAGAAAAACTCTTCACCTCAACATCTACCAGAATATATGGAAGCAAACAAAACACACCAGCCTTGTAAAAGGAAGTATGCATGTCTAAGCTCGACACTATAGCTATAAAGTAAATAATAAATAGAAAGCTATTGATAACTCACTTTCTAGAATTGAAACAACATAACTCTCCCAACATCTCACGATTTCTTTAACAGACTCCATCCTCCCTACTCATCTATTTACTTAAATGACTACTTAGGGGTTTCTCTTGTTCATAGATCTTGAAACCATATTATCATCAATTACTCAAAATCAACTCCTTAGGCAACAACAAAAGCTCCACTCTATCCCTACATTGTTATCTGACAAAGTAACCTGAGTGAATGGACATTCGCTCTTGAAAAACTCCAGCTCTTTCTTTTAGTTGACAACCATTTACATATGATCCCTGTCATTTCTCACAGACTTAACCATCTATTTATCAGTGGTAACTGGTAAGCAACCGATATACATTTATTCTTGCACAAACTTAATATAAAACTGAGAGTTCATACAGCCTACCTACCAAGAATTACTAAAACTGTGAGGGTTGTTTGGTTGGGAACAACTTATCCCGGGATAAGTTATTCCAACATGTATATGAGATAACCTATCCCATCCCTAAGATATAAATGATGTGATAAATAATACTAGAATTACCTAATACCTCCAACCAAACGCAGGATAACATAGTCCGGCATTTTATCCCTGGGATTGTTAGCTTATACCTCACACCATACAACTCCCGAAGATTAAAGCACAATGGACCGAAGAAGAAAATTAAATAAATGAGGTACACAATAACAAGCATCCACCAGTTCCAGCCAAGTATGCAGATCAACAGGCATTAAAAGGAAATATAAACAAAGTAATGCCAAAATCACAACTTTTTCCATCAACCACATTTAGATAGCATCAATTTCATGGTATTTAACATAACATTTAAACACCTTAACAATCCATAAACTGCATAAAGCTGTTACCTGAGTTAATATAGCTTGCAAGTAATTGAATTAACCAAACCCTAGATGATTTATCACTGCAGAAGCAAATATTTAACAAAACAAAAGTAAGCAAATGACCTCTTCAAGGCTCGGTTTCAACGGATGAGACCTCCCCAGTGAGACCAGAAGCAGAGGAAGGCTCCGAAGCATCAGCCGGCAACTCCGACGGCTTACTTTCACCCTCCGAAACAGCAGCAGGAGCAGATCTGGACTTCACAGTGTCAATCATGCGCTTGCTAATCTCCTTTGAGTAAACCTGAAGTATCTCAATGCCGTCATCAGCATCGGTAGCAGTGGATCCAGCAGCAGCAAATGCCTCCTCCTCAATCAACCTTGCAGTTTCAGAAGCCTCGTCTTGAGGAAGAGTTCCATAACGCTTAGAGAGAATGGAAGGTGTTGACAGAGACTCGATGAGGCGGTTGATGACGGCGTCACGAGTGCGCTGAGTTGGTGGCCAAATGCTGAAGGAAGTGGTCATCGGTTTGTTCTGAGTCTCCTGAGAGACGGTCTCTTGGGACTGAGCTGAATCGATTTCCGCCATTGATGGTGGTGGTGCTGCGGTGGTGTAGCGGTTGGGGTTTTGGGTTCTGTAGGGTTACGCTGAAATTGAAAATTGGGAAATTGGGGAAATAGAAAAAAAGGGAGACAAATAAATAAAGGGAACATTAAAGACAAAATTAAATGAGTTACTGTTTTGCGAAAAAAGAGGTTGGCCCCCACTTGCTGTGATTTTTGGGAAAAATTTTGGCGCATTTGGGGAGTATTTCAAGTTTTGATTTTAAATTAATTTTTTTATGAAATTTGTTCAAAATTTTTAGGTTCAATTTTAAATCAGAATTTCAATATAAAATTTGAACCAAAAAATTGTGTTTTAAAATAAAGAGATTTAAATTTAATAAAAAGGACTTAGAGGGTGTTTGGATTGACTTAAAAATTGGTCAAATCTACTTTTAAGTCAGTTTTTTACTTCTGCAAGTGTTTGACAAATATAAAAATAACTTAAAATAAGTCAAAAATGACTTAAAGCAAGTTGAGAAGTGTTTGGCAAGGTCAAAAATGACTTAAAATAAGTCAAAAACCAAAAGTAGGTCTCCCCTACTTTTATTTTTTTACTTAAAAGTCATTTCAATTTGACTTTTTATTTTTGACTTAAAAGCTACTTTTTTTAAGTCAATCCAAACGGACCCTTAGATGTGAAGAAATTTTTGTACTGAGATGATTTTATTAAAGAATAGTTAATTAACATCATTATTGATTTATGGGAAAAGAGTCTGATATATCCTCAACTTTGTCATTTGGAGCTGATATGTCCCTCGTTATGAAAGTGGTTCATATATACCCTAACCGTTATACAAACGACTCACATATATCCCTACCATTACAACATGAGCTCATATATACCCTTCATTTAACGGAAGTGAAAAAAAAATAGTTTTAAATTTATATTTTTGACTTACAACTTTTTTTAAATTTCATGCAGGGTATATATGATCCTTCTAGCAAAGTTCAAGGTATATTTTAATCTTTTTTATACATAAATTATTTTTTGACTTCTTTGATTATCATTGTTTGAGTTTCTTATTCTTATTTTATTTTTCCTTTCATTCCTTTGTGAAAAGAAAAAAATTTAAAACTAATTTTTCGACTACATTGTTATTTAGTTTTTGTATTTGAAAAAAAAATTGGGTCATCTATAATAAATTCTACAAGAAAATTAGTGAAACATAAATAAATTTGATTATTAAAATAATAAATTTAAATTAGTCGTTGAAACAAAAAAAAAAGTCAAAAAAAATATATGTGAGGAGGATTAAATATATCCATATGGGATAATATTTTTTAAAATAAAAATTATTTAAAAATTAAATTGAAATTAATTTTTCACTTCAGTTAGAAGAAAGGGTATATGTGAGTCATTTGTATAACAATATGGGCATATGAGTCACGTTTATAACAATATATCAGTTCTAAATGACAAAGTTGAGGGTATATATGTCCTTTTCCCTTGATTTATTAGATAACTTTTTGTAAAATTATATCTTTGAAAATTTGTAATAACATGTAATTATATATATATAAAAAAAGATAGTATTTATTAATTGTGCGTGTTCGGTATTACAATGCCTTTATTGCTCATTAATTTGGTAAAATTGATTAGAGTTGGAGATGTTTGATAATTTGTGAAAATTATTAAATTTTTCATATTTATAAAGAAAAAGATATATATAATTTAAGAAATTTAACTTGCAAGATTACATAAAATTTCAACTTCAAATTACGAGTTGTAATTGTTGGAAAACATATATGCACAGCGGAAGCATATCAAAGTCTTACTGCTTACATGATAATTGTGCGTGTTCGGTATTACAATGCCTTTATTGCTCATTAATTTGGTAAAATTGATTAGAGTTGGAGATGTTTGATAATTTGTGAAAATTATTAAATTTTTCATATTTATAAAGAAAAAGATATATATAATTTAAGAAATTTAACTTGCAAGATTACATAAAATTTCAACTTCAAATTACGAGTTGTAATTGTTGGAAAACATATATGCACAGCGGAAGCATATCAAAGTCTTACTGCTTACATGATAATTGTGCGTGTTCGGTATTACAATGCCTTTATTGCTCATTAATTTGGTAAAATTGATTAGAGTTGGAGATGTTTGATAATTTGTGAAAATTATTAA